>APFE030631345.1:59234-95546 GCA_000404065.3 Pinus taeda | reverse complement strand
TAGGAAGTGGAGTAGAGGGAACAACATTCAATTCTTTAAGAAGTAATTTTTGTTGATGCTTTAGCTTGCTAAGCTCAAACATAGTTATGTTTGCCTTAGTTTTCTTCATGTCATCAACAATGTTGTATTCCATTGAATCAGATACCACTAATGTCTTAGATGCTGAAGGGGAATTAGAAGTTGAAGGCTGGTTTTGGGGGACTACTGCAGGTGATTTCTTTGGAGGTACTTTTTCCTTTATTGTAGCAGCCCTTGCACTCCTTTTCTTTGAAGTCGCCTGGGCAGGTTCAGAAGTACTTTTACTTCTGGTGGTGACTGGGAAGGCTTCTTCTTCATTATCGGTATCAGAATTGGGGAGTATAAAATCCCACATTCCATGACACTCAGCTACTTCTTCTTCATCGTCAGTTAGTGGGGTTGCCTCTTCTTCTTCCTCCTCTTGGTCTGAATCTACATTAGATATGAAATTGGGTGGCTTTGTTTCAGTTTTCTTATAAGTCCTAAATGGTCTTTTGTTTGAAGTTTCGGCCACCTATTTCTTTATGTCAATCATTTCGTTAGACAAAGTTTTCAGGACCTTTTGCAAACCTTCCATGTCATATGGGTCTTTTGGGCTTTTCTTCTTGGAGTCTTCTTTAAAAGAGACTTTTTTAGATTTTTTGTCTTCCAAGGCAGCTTTTTTTCTAAGGCATTGATGCGTTTTTCCACAGCAAGTGCTTCTTTCATATTTTCGGCTAAGGTAGGTTTCCCAACCCTATCTACAAAAATGGCTGTATTGGCAGGTAGTGCAGTGATATACCATTCGCTTCGAATTTGTTCACTTGGTTTGGAAGTTGTAGGGATTTTGTTCAGGAGTTTATTGAAACGAGCATTAAATTCCTTAATTGGTTCCCTATGCTTTATTCTTAGATTGGAGAGATCGTTTATTAGAGTAGTCAAAGACCTATCATCTCCATACTTAGTAAGAAACTGCTCTTGGCAAGTGTTCCAACTGGTAATAGAACCAGAGGGTAAAGAGAAATACCAAGATCCTGCTGATCCTTGCAAAGTGTAAGGGAAAAGTCTAATAACAACATCTTGTTCTGTTACCCCTTTCAAGTTGAATGCCAACATGAAATTATTAATGTGCTCCTCGGCCTGGGTTCCATCTTCTGGATTAAACTTGGGGAGCCATTTTTCCGGATAATCTGGCAATGGATGCAATGGTGCGGGCATATGGACTGCACCAAGTCTGGTCCATGGATCTGCCATTATAATAGTACCAGTGGTTGGTATTACTATTGGGATTCCATAGGTATGGGAAGGAGATAATATCGAAGAGTGAGCAGATTGAGATGTTGAAGCTTCTGTTCCCTGATGTACAACAATATGTAATGGGGGAGTGGGTGGTTGACTTTGCAGATGGGGAGATGAAATGGATGATGTGGATGAAAGATCTCCACTATCAGACCCTTAAGTATATTTCTTGGCCTTTTTCCTTTCGGGTAAAGGGAACTCAATGGGTTCAATACCAAGCTTTTCACTTTGAAGTCTGGTAAGTGGATGAGATAGATTGAACTGAGAAGACGCACTGCTTTGTGATACCTCAGATTTCTGTGGCGAAATCGAGAAGCTCTAAAGTTTGTGGGTAAGAGACTGGACTTCAGGGGATTCAAGACTTAATTGTTCTGGAGTATGATGGGTGTGAGCAGTGGTAGTTGATTCCTCTTCTTCTTGATTGTGTGCTGGAGAACCAGCATGCGATCGAGAATAACGAGGAGATTTGGAGGGAGAATTACTCTTAGAATGGCTTGCAGATTTGGGTTTTCTTGCCATTCACAGTCAGTGCCCTCCTTCTAGCGCCAAAAATGTTGAAGCCTCGAAAATCGCTGCAACAACATTGGGGAAACCACCCGGTCCGGACCTTAGTGCAGCTCCTTTTCCGTTTGGGGTAGTGGCTCTGACTGGGGATAATGGGACCAGTTTCCCAGTAATAGATAAATGGGATGAGTGAATGTTTTATAGATAACACTAGTGGTAGGCGAAAGGCTAAAACTATTGACAGAAATATAAGTAAATGAAACTATCCCGGGAATCTATTGAGCTCTAAAGCGTAGCTTTTGATGCTCTATGCCTAAAAGACAAGCATATAGATGACTGTATCTTAACGACATAGATATTAAATCATTTTAGATTGCTGTGCTTAAATAGTTAAGCAGAGCGATTGAAGCGATATTACCACACTTTATACATTCATATCATTATCATATACATGATTTAAAAGTAAAGGCACATCATATAAACACCCAATAGTGGAATGAATAAGATTTGTTGTTATAGCGCATGCATATAATCAACGATAGCAAGAATAATTACATAACAATTCACATACACAGAATGACTTCAGACACAAATAGAAATACCATATGAGCTTCTTGCCACTCCCAGATATCAATCGCTATGTGTAGTTCTTCCCTTAACGCATAAACATTCTTCAATCAACGACAATAGTGCACAATTGTATAAAGAAATTTCTTCATTAAAGTAAGAACGACTGGTCGAGTTCCATAAAAGAATAAAGGCTGAAGCACAGTAGTGCAAACTTCAGTCTGTTAAGTCTCTTACAAAATTTTACGACCCTTTCTAAAAACATGAAAGGGTCTCTAAATACAATACTAATTTAAATATCTACTAAACAGAAATGCTACTAAATTGATTTCAATAAATTTTGATCCTATTTTGGCTAGTGATTTGGCAATCTGGAGGGTGATTCATCAAGTCGGTTGCTTTCCTTTGAATCTGAGCTGATTAATTGCAAGCATTGGCTCAACTTCCAGAGGTTTGTTGAGGCGCGAACTGAGCTGGGCAGCATAGGTGGCATCTTGAATGTCGGGAATCATACACTCGATGGCATTTGTTAAACATTTCAGGGCGGCTCTTTGTGTATGTGGCTTAATTAGGAAGAGCCAATATGCTTCCAAGTTTAAACTATTAATCCCGGCGATTAATCTTCCTCTACCTTCTAACTCAGGATAACATGTTTGCTCCAATGCATTCGTCGTTGTAATCTTTCCCGGTGTACACTGGGAAATCGTGTTTGCCAAGTAGAGAGTGTTGTTAACTAAATCAACTAGATTGCTAGAAGTTGATTTACATCTTGAAGCTGCTCTCTCTGCTTTCATCACCTGAGTGTGCCATTCTGTGAAAAGTATATCCTTATGAGTTTCAAGTATCCTGGGAAAATTTGCTGCTTTTCCCTGATCAGAATCTTGCCAGTCAAGATGTGTAGTAATGGCCTCATCGGCTTGATTCAATTCATCCCTGGCTTTCTCTACCTGCTCATTTATAGATATAGTTAACTCGCACTGTGGCTCAGCTTGAGCGATCTGTTGACACAAGAGTTTAACCTGAGATATTAGCGCATTGTTTATCAATGATGCTTATTTTCTAAACTCTGCCACTTGTGAAGCCCCTTTTATCTTTTCTAGTTGCGATGACATTTGAGCGATTTGCTCATCTTTGGTTTTTACCATTTGCTCATTCGCTGCTCTCAATTTTTCCAATGCCTCTATCAATTCTTTCTGTTTCTGGATTGCACTTTGGTCGATCCTTTTCTTTTCCGCTTCCAATTGTTGGGTTAATTGATTATTCATTTGTTGTTGTGCCAGCAACTGCTCCTCTGCTTGCGTTGCCTTCTGCTTTGTCTCGGCCAATTCCGTCTGTAATGTGGAGATTTCTTGGTCCTTATTCTTCAATAGAAGGCTTACTTCCGATGCTTTGTCGATTGTTGCTGCCGAATAGGCTCCAGCATACTGTGACAATTTAGTTAGATCATCGGAGGGGTCCAATTTCTCCTTCCATACTACATTACCTGTGACTGTTTGCTCCGGAAAGATAGAAGGTTGATCAATCCTTCGTCTTTTCCTTGATCTCTTTACAACTGCTCTATGCCTCGGGCTGTAGAAAACATCCAATGGAGGAATATCTTCTACCTGCAGAATGATTTGATCGGTGGGATCTTTTGGAATTATCTAAACATCCTTAGACTTAGGTGGGCCGCTGGTTCCACTTAGAACCTGAGGTGAAGTAACGTCTTGCGTGTCGCTGGTCTTATAAGTGTCTGTATCTTTTGAGCGTTTTGATCCACTGATGATAGAATCAAACTGCTGCCATTCCTGGAGCAATTTGGGGTCTGTGGTAGTGTCCACATTGACATTAGTAGTGGTCTGTTTCCCTTTCTCAGTTTGAGACTCCTTTTGTACTTGTTCCTGTTCTTTCTTCTGATGCTCCTCTTGTTCCCTCTACTGTCTATCCTCATGCTCTTTCTTTAGCTGTTCTTCCTACTCCTTCCTCTGCTTTCCCTCTTGTTCTTTCCTCTGCTTTTCCTCCTGCTCCTTATTATGATCTTTTGTTATAGCAGGAGGTTCCTTTAACTGTTGCTGACCAGACTCGTTTGACGATGTCGCTGGGGTCGTTGCTACTAAATCTAGAGGCAGAGTTTGCAACCTCTACTCTCTAATTTTATTAAATTCAGTCAACCCTTCATCATTATATTTCATCCTAGCGAGTTCTTTAGCTTGACCTATTATTTCAATTGAAGTGAACAGGTCATCGAACATATCTTCCTGATGCTCAAACTTTGTCAATTTGGCTTTTTCTAATGCGGCATAAGCAACTAGCTTTGGATCAAATGCCCTGTTTGGGATTGTGGCCAGAGCTAAAGATTGAATCTTTGTAGCTTCCTTTTCTGCATGTTTGAGATCATGCAGCGTAAAGACACCACACCTTAAGGGAAAAGCGAGCCAGCCTCTTTTCTTTTCTTTTTTGAGAGTCTGTGTAGTACTCTCAGCCGTAATCTGGTACGCGATTTCTCTTGCTAGTAGCTTATCTGGAACATATAAAGGGAGAACATGTGGGTTGGATTGGCTGCCGTAAACTCTGATATAGGTAAATTTCTCTTCTCCAAACCAACTAGCCACTGCTGGTAAATCAAAGGAAGCTTGATAGGAAATCTTTGAAATGGATTTATCAAAAATGGAATAGTAAATGGGCACCATAAAGCCATTACAGATTTGATACAGGTGGTTTTTGTAAGAAGACTTCCACAACTTTCGGTGATATATATGAATGGGCGAGGGGTCCTGTGCAGTCCACCTCCAACCAAGAACAGGAAATTCGGAATTGAAACATAATGTGTCTAAGATATATGCACTATAGTAAAATGGGGGGATTTTCCTTTCAGTGACCACAGTCTTATTTCTAAAATCACGAACAGCTACTGCTAGTTTATTCGAGAGAATAGTAGCCCAATCCATAATTATACTATTTACTGCTGCCTCCATAAGAGGAACCATTTCTATGGTAAAACTAGCAGAGTCGTGTAATCCCCATAAACCTACACTTCATTATACCCATTGCAATAGGGAGAAGCCAAAGAATCACCGAGTACTTACCGGAAGATTCGTGTTTGTGCTTGTTGGATTTTGTCTCCAATCTTGATGGGTTCGGATTTCAATTCTTTTCCTTGCAAACTTCTCCAGGAAGGGTGTTGTTATTTCTCTACTCGGGGAAATGATACATTTGCCTTAAGTTCATCTGCCTTGAATGATCCGAAAATCCTCCCATCTCTGGTGCTAAAAGTTCTGTCCATGATTGGGATTTCTTCAATCGCCCATCGCACAACGTCTGTGTATGGGAGAATTTTCTCCCTGGCTGCTATCCTGTGAAGGAAAGAGTCAGCTAAATCTTTGAGAGTACAATCAGACTTCCGTAGTGAATCCGCGCTAGCTTTTGTTACCGTCTTCTTTGGTTTCTCAGCTTCAATTAAGTCGTAAGTTCCTTGCCAAGTAACTCTGGTGAGACTCGTGCATGTAGTATCAGATATTAGGCCCTTCTTCTTGTTTGCAGCAGCTTGTCCTACGACTGGTGGATTGGAAGCACCCGCAGTCTTCTTAGATTTCTTACCCATCATGCTCAAACTCCTGTCTATGAATGAATTATGCACAAAGAGGAAATTGTGCGTAATACAGAGAGATAACAATGAAAACTTGCAAGTGATAACATATGAATAGGTGCACAATAAGTTATTCAGCTCTTAAAATGGGCGCAGACACAATCCATTCAAATATTTTAAGACATGATCCCATTAATTTGCCGTATAAAACCCGTCACCCTATAAATGCCCATTATATCGTTATTCGGGTGAATAATCCTCTTAAGCATGCAATGGACGCTTTGGCGGCTGAGCGGAAGTGATTAAGCTTTAAATATGAATAAATTGAGCTATCCAATCACTTTAACGGCTTTTTATTGAAATCTGCACCTTATCGCATCGCATCGGGGGTACGACAAGCGTGCCTTAACAATGTCGCCGAATGCGATATCGCATCGGCGAATAGCTTTGTGCGCGTCAATACTTAAGTGAAGGTAACCCGTCGATCATCGATCGCCGATTGCGCATCGCATCGGGGCTAATGGTATGGGGCACTTTGAAATGTGCATTGGTTATTGCCGATCGCCGAATGCGATATCGCATCGGCAGAAATCTTTATGCCACTTTATATATCTCTTATGTCATTGCGATATGCGATCTTGCGATCGCTTTATCGCAATGACCAAGATTCGCGTTATTTCTTTAAAATGGGTTTGTTCAAAAAGGGTTTGATAAACGCATTCATTTTATTATCGGACTTTTTGAATAATAAAAGTATTGATATCAATTTCTCTTTAAAGGGACCCATTTCATAGGTTGAAGTTTTATGAATAAAAATGATTTGAAATGGGGGGTTGTTTGTAGAGCACAACACAACCTCAAGTGACTCTATCTTCATTTGAGAAGTGGGACATGGATTTCATTGAACCTATTGATCCCCCATCAGGACAGTAGAAATATATCATTGTGTGCACTAATTACTTGACTAAATGGGTTGAAACAAGGGAAATAAAGGTAGAAATTTAGCAAAAGGTGGTTAAATTTATGAGGAAGAACATATTATACAAGTTTGGTTTTCCAAGGGAGTTAGTCACTGATCAAGGAGCACAATTAACATCAAATCAGATTGAATATCTCATGAAGCAGCACCACATCAAGCACAAGAGATCCACTGCCTATCACCCTTAAGAAAACTGGTAGGTGGAGGTCATAAATAGAACATTAGAGAACATACTAACCAAGGTTGTTAGTAACAGAAGAAAAGATTGGGCAGAAATACTTGTGGAAACTACTTGGGCCTACAACACCACTTGGAAGACCACCACTCGATTCACTCCATTTGAACTAGTCTATGGGAAGAAGGCCCTGTTGTCTATTGAATTTAACTTAAGGATAGAAGCTCAGTTGGACTTAGACCTCGCTACAGCACAATAGGAGAGGTTTCTCCAACTCAAAAGTCTAGATGAATTTAGGTTGCAATATCTCCTGCCAACTGAGGTAATCTAGCTACCAAGGAAGATTTGGCATGACAATCACATTAAAGAGAAGATTTTTCAAGAAGGAGATTGGGCCCTATTGTATGATTATAGATTCAAGGATTTCAAGGGAAGGTTAATGACAAGATGGAGGGGTCCCTATCTAGTAGAGAAATGTCCTGAGAATAGGTCTATTCAGATCAGAACAATTGATGAGGAAGGGATTCCCTTATTTGTCAATGGTTATAGGTTGAAGTTGTGTAAAATACCTATGTCTAAGGAAGAATTTATTAATTCAATCAATAGAGAATTGAATATGATTGGGAGGCTCACATTCCTCAATATACACAACTTCTAAAATAAAATAAAAAAAGAGAAAAAGAAATAAAGGGCCTAGGTGAAAACCTCTATGAGGCATCTAAGTCCAACTCTAGGGTTGAAAACCTCTCGAAGGCAAACCAAGAGCAAAAGTAAAACAAAAGAAAATAAAATGATGAAAAGGTCCCAAGGTGAAACCTCCTCTGAGGCACCTAGGGAAAGCATGTAGGTTGAAAACTTCTATAGAGGCAACCTGCATGTCTCAACAAAATAAAAAATAAAAAGAAGAAGAAAAAAACACAAGGAAGGAGTTCCTACACCAATTTTGCTAACATCTCTCTTTTGTAGGACTCCAGACAGTCAACAGAACCATGGCTACAGAAAATATTCATTCCTCCATTTTTCAAGCCATCCATTACATTTTCACCCTCTTCACTCACCTCCCTACCTCTCTCCATCATCTATCTAGCAATACAATCATGTTTTTCCTCCTTTTTGAAGTGTTATAAGGGTATCCTGAAATGCTACAGGAGCAGCCTGAATTGATATGGGAGGTAGATCCAATTGAAGGGGCCAAAAGGTCATGTCCTCTTTTAGAAATGTTGAGATAAGTCCACCCATGTCACTTTCATCACTAATCCACTCCCTCTATCCAAGAGTCATCTTCAAATTCCACTCTTCCCTACATAAAATAAATAAATAAATAATAATAATAAATAAACTAGAAAAGGCATCGCCTTCAACTTTTCCACCACCTACAACACCTCTTGACGATTTTAATCATGTTTGTATACCTCCTATGACTTACCCTCAATAACACATGCAATTTGAGGTCTTGAAGAGGAATTAAGTGATTGCTCTAGGAAGGAGATTCCTCTAGTATCAACCTATACAGTTATAATAGAACTTGGCATCAATATTTTTTTCTCACCCACAGAGCAGAAGATCCAACCACCTTGAGAATCATGAATCCATTTTTGAAGTTGATAAGGGTCACACCAACCTTAAAAAGCATATATTAGATAATCCATCTACTCCACTAGCAGCAAATTGGACACTGAGAAGAAACCTGCACACACAAAACAATTTTATCAGTCAAAGAATCGTTAAGCTATGAGGGCCTGTGTAGAAGAAAGCAAAGGAAATCAACACCTTCAAGATCATCATATTATGAAGTCTAGCTCCAGCATGCAAGTTTCTCCGGCAATTTGACATCACAGGTAGGCTCAGGTATGACAACCCCCACCCCTTCCCTATGCATATAATGATAAAATGTGTAATGATCAAGAAAGGAATTTTTTTATGGTCTAGAGGTGGCCAGTAAACTTGGACCCCTTCAATTAGTACAATAAAGTTCATTCAGTCATACATGCAACATGGAAAAGTCAACTCAAGTGAGGTGGTGATTACAAGGAGTGAGGTGATGATCACGAGGAGCAAGGTGATGATTGCAAGGAGTGGGGACAATTCTCAAAAAAGGGAAGTTTGTGCAAGAGCCATGTCACCAAAGCGCTCTATGCCTTTACCATAAAAAGGAATACTAAGTACAAGGCTTGACTCCATTTTTATAATCGCTCATTTCTAGAAAACAGTTAGAGAAGGACGAGCTAGTGCTATCAGAGACTGTCTAGGGTGCCACCGAGCTATTTTGAACTATGTTTTCAGGTGCTACAGGAGGAGCTACAAGAGAATCTATAGGAGGATCTGAATTGTTATAGGAGGCCCTAAAGGGAGATTTAGGAGAGAATTGATGGGATAAAGGGAGCCAAAACTACCCAAATTTGTCCTCAAACCCTCGTGCACATGACAGACTTATCTTGTAAGGAGTAAGTGGCTTTCTCCCTCTTTAATTTCCATACATCTGCATGGATAATTATTCTTGAATTAAGTACCCTGTAGCAAACAATTGTGTATTGGTTATATGTGAAGGCAAGATAGGAATAGATAAAGTTGGTTTAATTAGCATCATTCTCCCCCTCTAAAAGAGAAAATATAACATTGTCTCTGCACCTAAGACTGCTCTGAGGTCAAAATTAAAAATACACCCAAGTAACCCTGAGAAGGAGAAGTAGGAGAAATGGGGGGAGGTTTCAACGGAAGAGAACCCACAGACACAAAAATAATTCATCAACATGTTGAAGGGTTATGATGATGTTATAACTCAGGAATGTTTCATGGCACTAAATCCTTGGGGAGAGGATTGTGCCACTACTTTTGTTAGATGCCTTTTCATCTATTTAAATGTTGAACTCATAATGAGAATGACTACCTTACCCTTAGGGATTTGATAGAGCGAGGAGGATAAAGCAGTGAGTGTTACAACTAGGAAGAACTTCTTCATTCATAGAGAAAATCTTGTAGAAGATAAAAATTGAGTGAGAAGAGAGAGCTTACCTTACCCCTAGGATGAAGTGGCCTATAACATCTTCAAATACATATCCTGTGATGGGAGGTTGAGAATTTTATATGCCTATCATTTTAACCTGCTCTGTGAGTTAAGATTCAAAGCAGAATTACCTATTTCACAAAGACTCAGTGTTCCCCATTTCCTCCTACAATATATCATTGAAATGAGCCAGAAAGTGAGGGAAGGGAAGCACCAACATCTTTCCCACCATTGCCTCACTAAGTTTATTATTATGGATGCTCCAATTCACCTAAGGAATCTTGTGCTATGGAATGATTTTGTAGACATGGACATGTAAATTTTCATTGAAACCCAAGCCACCACACATGAAGAAACACGAGCCTCTAGCATTGGAGGTGGGGAAGGAAAGAAGGAAGAATAGGAGGAAACATAAACTGAGGAAGAATAAGAATAAAATGAGGAAGGAGAAGGAGAGAAACAAGGAATAGAAAAAGAGAACCTTGAGGGGACCTCCAAGGCTCAAGAGAGAAAAAATGACATCAAACAAATCTCTCTCCAGGGAACATAGAGCAAGAAGGGGCTACAACGTTGGCCACATTGGACACACCTTTCAAGCCTAAAAGAAGGAAGCCAAGGCAAGGTCCCTTATACTTCAAAACAAGGAGGAGTACAAGGATAAGGTAAGGGAAGCATTAGCCTCCTTCAAAAATCCCTATCACTATTGATGAGTCAGCAAGCAAGAAGGAAGAAGTGGGACCTAATGAGGGAAAAATTGAAGAAGATACCTCTCCTAAGGTAATAACCAAGCAACTTGTGTTACCTATGGGAAGTCCCACCACTAGGGAATTCACCTTTAAGAGGTTCAAGACACAAGCTACCCTACTACAAGAAGAAAAATAAGATCTACAGGAGGCAACAGAGCAACTACAGTAGAAATAGGGGTTGTTACAAGAGAAACAAGGGTTGTTACAGGAGAAACAGGGGCTGCTACAGGAGAAACAGGGGTTTCTACAAGAGTTTCTACAGGAAGGGGCAACCACTCCAAAAGAAGATGAAAATGCCTCCAAGGGCTCCAAGAGCTTAATCCACAACCCAATTTAGAATCCTACTATAAATTTGCTGAGGGATTATACCTGAGAAATTTTCCATCCCACTCTTCTTTGAGTTAGAGAAGGAAAGAGGCAGAACACATAGATGGATGCAAATTTCAAAATCCAAAAAATATAGAAGATGTAGGCCTCATTGAGGAGAAAGTCAATGAAATGGGCAAAGAATTGAATGATATGAAACGAAGGAAGTCAATATTGAAAGATAAGCTACAGGAACAAAACACAAGGCTAAGAGAGTAATTGCAAGAAAAAGATACACAACGACAATCTCATCTCCTCTGATCCTGAGTTAGAGCCTAGGTACATAACAGCCTAGGAGAAATCCATCCTAAATTTTGAGGACACTTTTAGAATGGTATGGACAAAAGTTTTGTAGGCTTGCCAAAGAATATGGCAAACCCTACCTCATAGTTTACAAATCAGATAATATCACAACCCATAATGACTAAGGAATGCCTTGGAGAGAACCCCACTATATAAAAGAATCATGCAAAGGATGAAGATCAGATGGATAGGACTCAAACTCAATCCTCCCTTACTATTGGACCTACAAGAAGGAAGAAACCAGGCAAAGGAACAAAAAGAATGGACAGACATAGAGGCAAATTCAGGTTTCTATCCACAGGAGGACACACCATCTGAGGCGCCTTGGGATGTTAGAGAGGCCACTAGGACCATGAATGACCTTCATATCAATGAGTGAGTTGCTCAGATGGGGAGCAACACCTTCAGCAGGGGGTGATGATGGGTCCCATCAATCGACATATTTTGAAGTTCATTATGCCATCATCCAACCCTTAAAACTCTCCTTTTCTCACATTAATTCACATTTTTAGCCATAATATGCTTAGTAGGAAGAATAAAGGATGTTTGTCATATTATATGGCCTAATGTGATTAATTTGTAGGAAAATAAGAATTTTCGAAGGCATTTACTATGCAGTAGCTTGATGGAGATAACCAAAAAAGAATATAGGGGGCTTGTCCACCTTATTAACTCTCTAACTCGACATGATATCAGAAAATCCTCACTTATAGCTCGAATTCACTAGCAGCTGAGGGACTAAGTACATGTGAAGATCAAGGAGGACCAGATCCACAAATCTTGAGATATTGGAGGGAGTCACTGCCCTTTTCAAGGTAGCTACCATCAGCTACCTTTTTGTATAAATAAACTAGCCAAGAGGCTCATTAGGATTCAGATTTTTGTTGTAGTTAGGAGTAGCTACTGAGAGACTAATTCTTGACATTATTATTTTTATTTTACATATGATTTATGTGACTATCATTTTCTGTTAATGAGAAGTTTACCATTGGTTTGCATCTAAGCTAGTTTTGGAGGGTTGAAACTCTTGGGTTTGGGCCCAACCCATAGGGTTTAGTACCTCCCTTGTATCCTTTTTTGTTCCTCTTTCAAAGCATTGTAATTATTTCCTTGTTTCAGTAGATGTTATATCATAAAAACTTGTAATTGCAAGCTTTCCTATCACCTCTCTTGTTGGAAGAGTGATTGAAAAGATCCATAATAACAACATAAAAATATTTGTTTGTGATTTCTTGGAAAGTGTTAAGTATTAGATTGAAATATTTTTTCATGTTTAATCTGTGCAACTTAGGATTTAGTAGCATTAGTTTGGCAATTGGAGTTGTGTTGTAGGTTAGAGTAGACTTCAATATAATTCAACTCACATTTTCCAAGATTATTTACTTGTTGCAATAATGATCATTTGATGCTTGTATTTAGCGAAATATGAGAATTGTGCTACTTTGAAGGGGTGGGAACACCTTTCCACATCCACTTGTACCTTTCCATATTCCCCCTAGGCGCCTCACCTTGCTTCCAAACTCTATCTCTGAATTTACTCTGTTAATGTAAATGAAGGACATCATGGGGATCAACTTTGGTGCAAGATAGACCCTTGAGGGGTACGAGGTTTGGCTAAGGGGCTCCCACACCCTTCATTCACCTCCTTTTACCTTCATCCACCTTCCTCTTTCTTCAAGACACCATTTTTTTCCTCAAAATTCTCTCACACCCTCTTCCTCTAGCATAACAAGACATCCTCTAGCAATACAAGACCTCCTATAGCATCTCATGTAGCAAACCTGTCGCATTATTTTCTTCAACCAGTTTTTCCCCATACTTTTACTCTGGTAGTTAAGTTTAATAATGCACACCACATTGTTATTTGATGACTAGGGAAGACTCTAGGACCACTCCAACGTCATCCTTTCCTCACTGAAACCATCAGATAACAAAACAAAGTTAGAATTAGTGTTTTTCCTCATAGGTATGTTAAATATTAGATTCCTCATTTTCAAGAAAGTGTGAGTAGATGAATGATCCATGCTAGTAGTTTATTGATTTGATTAAGTGTGCAAGTAAAGTAGCATGATTTATTTCTGAAATAGATCAACCTTTCCCTTTCATGAAAATTCAATTAGCATTTACATGTAATGAATGGAATTTTCATCTTTGTAGTTAGAGTCATGTTCATTTATGATTTCATAAGAATTTTTCACTGTAATTAGTTGGAGGAGTGGTCTCTGAACACCTGTATTTGATTTCATGAATGAGGGTGGCATGAATAGAACCTAACCTGTTGTGCATATAGCATTGTCACCTCTAAGTTTGTACGAACCCCAGGTTGCTAATTTAAGTTGAGAATCCCTTGGAGTTGCAACATCCTTGGTGCAATACTAGGGCTAATCAGTCACCAAGGAAGAGGAGTCGAGGCTCCTATTACGTTTTTGTGCATGAGGGAGACCTAAAACGAATGCACATTAAGCTTATAATCTCATACAATCCCTTGTACAACCATAGGAGAAGCATACGATTTTTTGTACATATAAGAGAAGGATCATCACCTTGCTTGCAATCCTCAATAATGGCATAAGGAGACAAAGTGTTTGTGCATAACAGTGACGAATTTTGGGCATGTATATATACACAGTCCAAGCAAACAGTGATTTGACCTACGGTAACAATGAAAGGGTATGTTTATTTTGAATTTGTAGTAATGACATTATTTTTGAAATCATTTTTGAGTGTAGCTTCGTAAATAATATTCAAGGGTATTTGTTTTGAAAACCCTAATATGAGGGTGTAGAAATAATTTTTTCACGTTAAAAGGACTAACTACATGAGGTGTTTTTTATCACACTCGTCCTCAACTGTGGACTTCGTTTTTCACTTGGGTTGTGGATGGTGGTGAGGTGTGCCTATTCAAAGAAACACTAGTGTCTCACATATTTGAACCCATAGATCTGTAATACATCGATAATATTCAAGCCTGATACCTCGCCCTTCTACTACGTAGATATTATGGTTGGTTTTTGAGCACAAGAGTTAAAGAAAAACTACTTTGTAATGGTGGTCCAAGCAGTCTAGTCTTAAGTTTTTACGTTATGGGAAAGGGGAAGAACAAGGGAAAGTTAATGGCCAACAACAAGGTCAAGATCGATAAGGTGATCTTTGTTTATGAGAAAGAAGGAATAACTACAAGCAGAAGGTGAGGTCACGTATTTGTGATAGTGACACACATTGGCAAGAAAAACGTAGCTCTTTTGGCACCTAATTATCCCTAATATTTGATAATAGTCCATTGGCCCATCTACAAAAGAACGAGTTCATCCAATGCCAATAAAAAATGTTGAGAGATCTAGTGTGCTCAACAAAGAATTTGAGGACCGTCCAACCATGACTTCAAATGTGATGTTGAGCTCTAAAATGTGAGTGAATTGGTGCCAAACTCTAAAAGGCAAGTGAAACCTCGTTTCCCTGGTGCCCTCATATATAGATCGAAGTAATAAAATTTTCATGTTGAAATAAGGACTAACTACATGAGGTATTTTTTATCACACTCGTCCTTGACTATGGACTTCGTTTTTCACTTGGGCTGTGGATGGTGGTGAGGTGTGACTATTTTAAGAAACCCTAGTGTCTCACATATTCAAACCCACAGATTTGTAGTACATCAATAATATTTAAACCTGAGACCTCGCCCTTCTACAACGCATATGTTCTAGTTGGTTTATGAGCATAAGAGGTAAAGAAAAGATACTTTGTAACATTAGGCCAGATAGTCCAATCTTAAGGTTACATTATGGGAAAGGGGAAGAACAAGGGAAATTTAATGGCCAACAACAAGGTCGAGGTCGATAAGGAGATCTCTATTTCTGAGAAAGAAGGAATAATACAAGCAGAAGGTGAGGTCACATATTTGTGACAGTGGCACACTCTGACAAGCAGAATGTATCTCTTTTGGCCCCTAATTAGCCCTAATCTCTAATAATAGTCCATTAACCCATCTATAGAAGAACGAGGTCATCCAATGCCAATAACAAAATGTTGAGAGATCTAGTGTGCTCAATGAAGAAATTGAGGATCGTTCAGCCATGAGTTTAAATGCAATGTCAAGCTCTAAAAGGTGAGTGAATTCTCTGAAAGGCGAGTGAAACCTTGGTGCCTTGGTGCCCTCATATGCAGATCGATGAGAAGCCAAAAAAACGCAGCTTAACACTATTTTGTTTTCTTATATAGGACCCCAAAAAACAACAAACACAAAATTAATATAAAAATATAATATAACATATAATTAGTTAAATTAATCATTTATTAAAATAATATAACATAATTAAATAA
Organism: Pinus taeda; assembly: GCA_000404065.3. Classification (NCBI taxonomy): domain Eukaryota; kingdom Viridiplantae; phylum Streptophyta; class Pinopsida; order Pinales; family Pinaceae; genus Pinus; species Pinus taeda. The sequence continues at coordinate 79,721 of APFE030631345.1, read as the reverse complement.
AATTATATATATTTTATATTTTAATTTGATTTTAATATAAATTTTAATCTTGTTATATATCATATTAATATATATAATAATCTTAATATATAATCTTATATGATTTTTGTTGAAATTAATCATGTATTTCATGTGCTACATGAGAATAGAAATATAATGGTGTCATTGACGCTATTATGATGAAATCCCATGGTATCTTGTGATTAAACATATGAAGAACCCCTAGTTTAATATGGCTTCACAATGTGGAAAACAACAATCCATTAATTAATATAATTAAAAATTAAGAATGTAAATATGATGACACCCAACCATATGTCAAGTGTTGGAGTTGAATTTAAAATAACATGAATGGTTCTCTTATCTATTTAATAAATCCCTCTTGATGAAGCAATAGAGGTTGTCAAAGGTGTGGCATACACTCAAACCACCAAACTTACTGAGATATGTCTTAGATCTACATTTTTCAGTTTTCAAGGGGAATTCTTTGAACAAACCACTGGAGTAGCAATGGGGTCTTCATTATCACCTGTTGTTGCCAATTTATTTATGGAGATGTTCAAAAATAAGGCCATCAATACCTACCCTTTGAAACCAAAACAATGGAAAAGGTACGTTGATGATGCAAATGTGAATTGGCCACATGGAGAACCTGAACTTAACAAATTATTGGAACATCTTAATGGAATTTCTAAGGACATTAAATTCACTATGGAACTTGAGAGGAACCATTCTGTCCCCTTCTTAGATGTTCTTCTCACTAGAAAGATGATGGAAGCATCAGACATCAAACATACAGAAAGAATATTCACACGGATAGTTATCTCCACGTCGAGTCCCACCATCACCCTACTCAAAAAATGGGGATCCTTAATACACTTATCACTAGGGCATTAAGATTAACAAACCCCTTGAGACCATCTGACATAAAATGAGGTCCGTAAAAGATAAGGTTGACCCATTGCATTTCAAAGGTGTTTACAAAATTAATTGTTCATGTGGATTATGCTACATTGGAGAAATTGCTATCATTTAAGATAAGATTGAAGGAACACAATGCGGATAATAAGAAAGAAAGAGTGTGCTCCTATGCCCTTGTTGAGCATTCATATAAGATTAGACATCATTTATGCCTTGAAGATACTAAAATCATCACAAAAGAAGCTCACTATTTCAAATGCAAACTCAGAGAAGCTCTTGAAATCATCAAACATCCTAACAATCTCAATAGAGATGGTGGCATTGAAGTTAGTAGAAGTTATCTCCCCTTAATCTCTAGAAGTTGACCTCAACCTTTCATCTCTTGTTTATCTTTTCCTTCCTTTCCCTCTCACCTCCTTCACTCTCCTCTTCTACTCATTTCCCTCCTTTTATTTTTTCCCCTTTTAATTTTATCCGTTTTTCCTTCTTTTCTATTCTTTGATCTTTCCTTTGATGAGATCCATTGCATACCCTTCCCTCATTTCTTTCTTTTCTTCCTTATGGTTTCTCCTCTTTCACTGATTTGTTTATAGTTCCTTGCTCCTTTCTTCTTTATTCATTTTTTCTTCTCCTTTTATTTATTTTATTTTTCTTTATGTTTTTCATTTTGTTTTGTCTCCTTTTTCTTCTCTCTTTTCTCTCTTTTATTTTATTATTTTTTATTATTTTTTTTTTATTTTCTTTTTTTGCCTATCCTTTGTCCCCCCTTGTTTTTTGTTTATTTTTATTTTATTTTATTATTTTTTGTTTCCTCTTTAATTACTTTATTTCTTTTTTTTCTATTCATTCTTATTTTCTTCCCTTATTCACTTATTTCATTTGATTTAATTATTGTTTTATTAAAATTTATTTTCTTTAGTATTTTATTTTAAATTTATTTATTTTCATTTTATTTTTATTTTTACTTTTAATTATGGTCCTTTCTCTTGTTATTAGTTTGTTGACTTGCTATTTCCTTCTTTAATTCTTTCTATTTTCTATTATTTTTCAGCTGACCTTTTTTCCTTCCATTTTTTATTTCTTTTGTGTATTTATTAATTATTTTTTGCCTTTCCTTCTCTCATCATCCTCATGATGGGTCCTAATTGTGACCTGAAACGTCGATTCAAAACGCAGACTTTGGATTCATCTTTGATTTCTAACTCTTTAAAAACCATGCTCTCATTTCTAAGTAATATCAACTATAACAATCATGGAAACTATTACATTCAAGGCCTCTTGGTGCTTCTCTTTTGAATGGGAGGATTGTTTCTCAATCCATGAAAATGTAACATGATGATGTTGATTCTAAGTTGTCAACAATGAAGGTTATCGATGACTGGGTTGAGGAGAAAGAAGCTATTGGTTACACAAGTCTAGGTTTAAAAATGTGTTTATATGGTTAAGCATTGTCATCATTGATTTATAAATGTATACAAAAGAGTGTTCCATGAAATACCATGTTATGGTTTCCAAGTAACACCAACTACGACAACCATTGAAACTATTGTTTCCAGGACATCATAGTGCCCATCCTTCAAATGGGAGACTTATCAGGCCACATGAATGGAACATGTGATGTCCATTCCAACTTGTCCACTATGAAGGGCAATGCATGATGAGTGGGTCAAGGAGAAAGAAGACATTCACTAAGCGAGTAAGAATATGAACTCATAGACTGAACCAAATATGTATCTACAATGCTTGGATATCAACAATTTACTAGCAAGTTTGCCACTATTTCAACATGTATTGGGATTTTAGAGATAAAGTAATAAGATGACCATTATAATTCGATTTGTTACCATGGCCAAATATCCTAAACATACATAAGTCAATGTAACATATCATAAGCATAGTTGCCAAGAACCATAGATAATTCATTGAACCAACAAATATGATCATTGCAACTTAAAATTCGCATCCAATAGGTATATAACCACCATTAATAGGTTATTATGAACCAACAATAGGTCTCAAGGTCTAACATGGTAAGCACCCAATAACATGGATATTTTAGATGGATAATTTCATCTCTTTGATATTTATGTTATAATTTTACCATCTGTTTGTCAAATTCTTTATGTGAGTCATATATGAGTCTTAAAACCCTCCCATACCATCAATGCATGTATCTACTATTACCATGTCAAAATTCAATGCATGCAAGCACAAACTGAAAAAATTTCAACGTTGGCCCCTTTCACAGGTCACTTTGTGTGGGGTCAATTAAATAAAGCATAATTTCAACTAATTGGTAAATGTTAAGTGGTGGATTAGTAATTAGGGGTGGACCTGTAATAAGTAACAATAAGCTTCACATAAATGATAATTGGTTTCTAGCTAACCATAATTTTTACATTCATGGGGACTCATATCCTTAAATATTGGAAGTAGGAGCATAAGAGACATAATAAATTGTGTGATTCATTGAGGCACCATTCCTTTTCATATAAATGATGTTGACAATGATGACAATGATGATGATTATGACAATGACGACGATGTTGTTGATGATAATTATGATGATCATGATGTTAAATATTATGTGGATGAAAAAGATGAAGATGATTACAACGATAATGTTAATGAAGATCACAAATATGATGGTGATGATGACGACGATGAAAAATGTAACGATGAAGGGTAAGAAGTTTTCTCAAATATAAGGGTAAGGAGTTTTCTCAACCTATGGACTATGAAGTACATTATAACCCCACAACTCGTAAATGGTAATAAATAATTTCATCTCCTTGACATTTATATATGTTATAATTTTATCATTTGATTGTTGAATTCTTTTTGTGAGTCTTATTTGAGTCTCAAAACCCTCGCATACCGTCAATGCATGCATCTACCATAACTATGATAAATTTTAGAACATACAAGCACAAACTAAAAAAATTTCAACCTTAGCCCCATTCTCAGGTCACATCATGACTAGCTCAAGAGACTTTTGCAACCCTCTCGAAATCGATCCACTAAACTTCCAAAGCATATATAGTGCAAAACAATAAATTATACAATCAACTAATAACACTTTCATATGATGATGACGGCGATGCGAATAATGGTGACATCACATCTCAAGTCACATCACGACTAGCATAAGAGATTTTTGCAACCCTCACGACAAATCATTATCTCATCAATGAATACAAAATAATATCATTTGTTAGTAGCATGTTGCATAATTAATTAATTATAAACCAGTTTTTTACACCTAAACATTATTTTAGTTAATTTTCTAAAAATCATTATGAGACCCCCTTATGGTAACTTTGTTCATTATCATTCATGGGGTGACTTTACTTTTTTTGTGTTGGTGCCCCTTACCAAGTCGGTCCGACCCACAACAAAAATACTAAAAGGAGTTAAGAATGAATAGGATGATAAGTGAGCACCATAGGTTTTCAGGATGAAAGTTAGTAGGGTTCAGAACTTTTGATCCTCTGTCACAAACTCTGGAGGAGGGCAGAGCCCAGTTAGCAGAGCTCTGGAGGCACGGACAAGCCTTGGCCCAACAAAGGAGGAGAGCGGGGTCCAATGGGGCCCCATCATACAAGCAGGCAATTATGACTAAAGGAAAGGCCCTGTTGGAAAGGGTGCAGATATCAGACTCTGAGAATGCAGGAAAGGATGAGCTAAGCAAGAAGGAAAAAATGGGTGGGCAACCCATGGAAACCCAAAACCAAAAAGGAGTTGATAACATTATGATGTCAAAAGAAAAAGACAAAGAAAACCCCAAACCGGATTTGGCACAACAAGCAGAAGGAGGAAGAAACAAAAAATATGTGGACACGGAAGCTCGACCCCAGTATGAAATAGATCTGGAAGGATCGACCGTAAAAACCAGCAAACAAAAGGACCCAGGACACTACAAACCCAAAACAATGGAAATCATGTGTGTGATTATAACCGACCCGAAAATACAGGCTTACAAAGACCACATGTCAATACATGCGGTGATCTGTAAGTTCATGGGCTTCTGGCCTACAAAACGAGCCCTTTTCCTGTGGATCAAACAACAATGGAAGCCAAAAGGGGATGTTAGGCTACATCTGGGAGCCAAAGGTTTCTTCGCTATAGTTTTTATGAACCTGGAAGACAGGGATTTCATCTTCGATGGAGGACCTTACTTTTATGCTTCAACAGACCTATATATGAGACCATGGAAACCAAACTTTGCACCAGAACGTGAGACTTTCAAGCATGTACCTGTTTGGATTTGCCTATTCTCCCTCCCCATTGATTACTGGAGAGCTGCAGTGCTGGAGCAAATAGGCAACAAGTTGGGTACCTTCATCAAAGCTTCGGAAGCAACCCTACAAAAAAGGTATACTTCTTGTGCTAGAATTTATGTTGAGATGGATTTCTCAGGTGCCCTTCATGAAGGTCTTTGGTTATAATTAAGAGATGAAGTTTACTTTCAAGCTATAGACGATGAGCAAATCCAATTTCAGTGTTGGAAATGTCATGAACATGGACACTTGCTTAGGGAATGCCCATTGAACAAGCCAATCGATCAGTCCAAAGAAATCTCTGGTAAGTTCCAGGAAGGTTTTACTCATCCTCTGGGAAGGAATAGAGCCAATAGGAAATATCAACCTAAAACAAACACCTCCATCAAAATCACAGTCAATGCATTTGAAGTTCTGGGATCAGACATAGAGGCAGCTGAAGCACCCCAAGAAACAAATATATCCCAGGATAACAAGGATGATCCCGCACAGAAAACCCAGCTCCTATTCCAGGCCAAACAAACGACGCCCCCCTATTTCAAGTGCTCACAGAAGAAATAGAGGAAGACGTGGAAATGATAGTTAGTGAAATAGGGATAGAGGATATGGATATAAGTGATATTCTAGAAAGAGAAGGCATGGATCTCCTAACCATGGTAGAGCAGTGGAAGAAAAAAGGAATGGAACATATCCCAGAGGAGGAAGTAGAAAGAGTGAACCTTCTATTCCTAGCAAGGTAAGATGTAGAGCTGAACATGCAAAAACGAGGCTTTGGCACATCTAAGGGTCTGGGAGTTAAAACCCTAGGATTGCATAAAAATCATATCAATCCTAAACACAGGAAAAAGAGAGGTCGACGAACCAACAATGAGGCACTCTAAGAGCTAGGTCAGATGCTTCTTAACTCAAGTAAGATGAATTCCCTTGAGGCCTTCACGCTTCTCTCTTAACAACTCTGTTAATCATGAAAATACTCTCATGGAATGCTAGAGGGTTAAACAACCAAAGAAAACAATGACTTCTAAGAAAGAAAGTCATAAATGAAAAACATGACATGATTTTTTTGCAAGAGACAAAATGCTCTAGTCAGAAAATGAAAGGGATAAGCAAAAATTTAGGCAAAAGAATGAAATACATAGAAGTGGAAGGGAATGGAATGGATGGAGGCCTAGCTACTTTCTCGAATCCTCATATATTTCATCTCATCACAGCAGAGGCTTCTAGATCGTTCATCTCCATGGAAATGAACATCATATGAGATTCTGAAACATACTTGTGTACCAACATTTATAATCCTTAGAGACTAGAAGACAAACTGGTGATGCTAGATCGCCTCTCCAAAATGCAGCACAGATATCCCACAGCTAAAGCAATCTATGGTGGTGATTTTAACATGATAACCTCACTAACAGAAAAGAAAGGATGGGTCAGAATGCTAAATCGAGATGCAGAGGCCTTAAAAAGCTTCATCAGAATAGCAAATCTTATGGATATTTATCCCGAAAACGGTCTATACACCTGGAATAACAAAAGAGGAGGAGACAGGCAGATTGCCTCTAGACTTGACTGCTTCCTTATTACAGAAGCCATCCTCCTGGCAGGGGTAACAGTAGAATTGAAAATTATACCTTGTGGAGGCTCTGATCATTGGCCCATCACCATGGACATAGCCATCCTTGGCACCCTAACAAAATAGACCTTTTAGGTTTGATAAATTCTAGTCGAGTCACCTGGATTTCACTTCTAAAATTAAACACTGGTGGCACAAGCCACTTGACATCAGAGGCACCAAAATGTACATGTTCCAAGCCAAACTAAAACATCTCAAAGCTCGACTAAGATCTTGGAACCAAGAGGTCTTCGGTGACATCTTCAAAGATAAGTAGGCCCTGGAGGAACAGTTGACTCAAATCCACACAAATTGGCTCCAAGGGGACATCACCCAGGAGGCCATTCACACAGAGAAAACACTTATGAAGAAGTGGAATGATAGATTCCAGTAGGAAGAGATACTCTGGAGACAAAAATCTCGCATTCAATGGCTCAAAGAAGGGGAAAAACAACAAGTTTTTCCATCACTCGGCTATAGATTACAGATGTGCCAACAAAATAACCCAGTTGAAGGATGAACAAGGTACTCCCCTCCAAACTCATTAGGAAATCTCCTCCCTCCTCACTAATCACTTTAGCTAAATAGCAATGGAACCTAATACAAACAGGGAAGAAGCCATTAGGGAGGTCATGTCCTCCATTCCAAGGTTAATAACAGAAGATCAAAATAAATCTTTAGACCACCTTGGAACCATGGAAGAAGTGGAAAAAGCAATGAAAGAAATTCCCAGTGGAAAGGCGCCAGGACCAGATGGATTCACTATTTATTTTTACAAATCTTGTTGGGATATTGTGTGTCAGGAAGTGTGGGAGGTGGTGGAATATTCCTAGAAATCTTCTTCCATACTCAAATCCATCAACTCTACCTTCATAACCCTTATTCCCAAAGAGGAGGCAGCAAGTTCACCTTCAAATTTTCAACCTATCGCTTTGTGCAATGTTCTCTATAAGATTATTTCCGAAGTAATGGCCAATAGACTGAAGCCTATTCTTCCTTGGATAATCTCAGAGGAGCAATCTGGCTATGTGGAGGGAAGACAAATCATGGACAATGTCCTGCTAGCTCAGGAAATGGTTCACACTCTTCAATCCCAGAAAAAAGCAGGCATGATCATACAGCTGGATCTCTCAAAAGCCTATGATAAATTTAGTTGGAGGTATCTAGAAGCCATCTTGGAAGCCTTCGGTTTTGCTCAATGCTAGATCAACTAGATTCTAGATCTAATCAAGTCCCCAAGATTTTCTATCCTATTCATTGGAGCTCCCACCTTCCCCTTTGCTCCCTCTAGAGGTATTCGTCAAGGATATCCTATTTCTCCTTTCCTTTTTGTCATCCTAATGAAAGGCCTAAGTCGCATCATCAAAAATGCGAAGCAGGAAAACACAATACAGGGCCTCCAAACTAAGCCATCTTGCCCAGCCACTACTCACCAGCAGTTTGTGGACGACACCATGCTCCATGGGTCCCCAACGATTCTGGAAGCTCAAGGTTTCAAAACCATTCTTAATCTCTTCAGTAAATCTACGGGCGTGGACCTTAATCTGGACAAATCCTCCATTTTCTTCTTCAGTACGCACTTAGCAATCCAGAAAAATCTCACCACTATCCTTGGGTTCAAAAGGCAAAACCTTCTTTCTAAGTATCTAGGAATCCCTCTAATCGATAAACCTTGGCAAAAGATCCATTGGGAGAAGTTGCTTTCTAATCTCGAAAACCGATGCAAACACTGGACTAATAGAGTCCTTAACTTAGCTGGTCGACTTGTCCTAACTAAGTTTGTCCTATAGGCTATCCCTTAGTATATGCATTCCATTCTTCCAGCCCCCAAAGGAGTTCTCCAGAAGATCAGAAACATTCAAAGAACCTTCCTATGGTCGGGAAACTCTGGTAAACAGAAATGGGCCTTAGTAGCATGGGAGAGACTCTGTAAACCCAGAATTCTAGGTGGTTTGGGACTTCTAGACCCAGACACGGTTAACAAAGACTGTGGAGCCAAACTCTAGTGGAGGTGGGTTAAAGAACCACACACACCCTGGGCCAGGATATGGGAAGCCAAGTATGCTAGAGATTGGAACCCTCGGGATCTAATTTGATTGACCAACCCTCCAACAGGCTCTCCCACTTGGAACCTTGCTAAGGCTAATCGAAACATTATTCAATAGCATTGTTTCTGGGAAATACGTAATGGTACCACTGCTCTCTTTTGGGAGGATGCTTGGCAGCAACTCCCCAAGCTTGAGAGTCCTAACTATCTCCCCCTGCAGCAAAGGTACCAAGATCAAGGTAAATTCACAGTGAACCAGTATTGGAAAGAAAATAATGTGGACCAAAACTGAAGACATTGGGACATATACAATAACCCACAGGAAGATGGAATGAATAACATTCTCTTAACCCTACAATCTTGTCTAGATAAAAGGAAGATCTGTCACTCTCAGGATAGAGATCAACTGAGATGGGGCAAACTTGATGGGGGCACCTTCACCCTGAAGCAAGCCAAACTGTATTTAGAAGATATGGATCAGGAAAGGAAAGTAAATTGGCATAACAATGTATGGGACTCAACCATCTGGCCAAATATTAAAAACTTCCTATGGCTCTTAATGCACTGCAAGATCCTTACTTGGGAAAACCTATGCAAAAAAGGTTTCAAGGGCCCATCCCAATGCCCCCTATGTGAAAGAGAAGAGGAAACGATGAATCACCTCCTCAACAACTGTGAATGGACTAATCAACTCTGGATTTGTGACATAGTAAAAATTCTATGGAAACTAAGCCCTGGGTTCATAATCTAGTCTACCTGGAAAGAAAGGAATAGAAAAAATTTTCAAAAATAATCCAAGCCGCTAGAAATCATTAAAACGAGTATCATGCAAAACATTTGTGAGACAACCCTTACCAGATGTAAAGCAGAACAAAAGCATGAGCCATCCGCAACTGATAGACAAATTATGCAGTGTTTTGGGATAATGGCTACCACTGCTACTGTTTCTCAGGTGCAAAGACATCTTCCCATTTCCCCTCCAGTCTCCTGGAAACCTCCTCAACCAAGATTTTACAAGTTAAATTTTGATGGTGCCTCTTGGGGCAACCCAGGACCTGCAGGCCTGGGAGGTTTAATACGAAACAACAATGGTGAAATTATTCACATCTTTAGTCAATCTACGGGGGAAGCCGCCAATAATGAGGCCAAATTCGTGACATTAGAGAAAGGTTTACAAATCCTTATTCGCTTGGGGAAAAGGGCTACAGTGGTGGAAGGAGATTTTCTCCTAGCTATTAACACAGCAAGAAAACTACAAACTGGAACTCGGCCTGATAAGGTCATGAAGCACTGGAGACTAGCTAAAGTAACAGAACTCATTGTCGAATATATTTTAGTTCTCGATGGGGTGGTTCTGCAGGCCGTTAGGCGAAATGCAAATGCCATGGCGGATTGTCTTGCAAACTACAGAGTTGACCCTCACAATGATCAATTTGACACCTGTTGGCAGGATGTCGCGTGTGAGGATCTTCGGGACAGATGTTTACAACTCTCTAGGCAAGACCTTGGCATGACAGGAGAGTGGAACGGCATCCATGGGACGGCTCATCATTAATTTATGAAGCCAGTCATATTTATCCATACCCTAATTCATAATGACTGCATATGGAACTGCGAATGGAAGGCCTATGGTTCATATTGGGAGGAGGGCACATTCATCACAAGAATGTTGGTCAGATCACACATCATGCATCAAAGGACACGTGGCCTAGTTTCAGTAGGAATAAGTGTGGCAATACAATTTTATTTGATTGTGATCATGAAAAAGGCAATCAATAAACTGATGGGGATCATAGCTGTCAGGAATAGAGGAATTAAGGAGGCTCCTCCTGGAGTCGAGAACCCTCACATTGCACCTTCAATTATAAATACACAAACCTCCGGAATTATTTGCATCTGCCCTAGATATCTCTCAGAGCTAAGCCCGGTGCGCACTGTGTGGTATATAGGAACCTGCTTATCAATCATCGGCATCTGCATTAACATTATGGAGAACAAAGTCAATAGAAGTGCTAGAGTGACCAGGGATTTGAAACAAGCTCGGGAGATGTATGAAGCCTCGATCTCCATAAAGGGAAAAAAGGATATTGATGATCTACAAGTTATCGTGGATGAAGCCCAAGAAGGTCTAAATATCAATATTATCGGTGAGGATGTGGATTGGCTCGAGGACCCGGGCACTCCTACCACCAAGGCTACTCAATTCTTGAGAACCCAGAGTGAAGTCTGGCGAATGAAAACCATGCTCCCCAAAGCATTGAGCATGCAAGGAGCTGCCATGAAATATCCTACTATGCAACTTCTTTAGCCTTGGCCAAGAATTCTATGAGGTTAGACAAACTGGAAATCAACATAAAAGCGCTCACTAAGGAACTGAGAATGATATCTTAGAGCCTCGGAGCCTTCATTAGGCTCTTCAACATCTCAATTAGCCAGAGGACCAATGTGGCTGTGGATATCCAGAAGGATGACTTCAAAACTAAAACTGTCAAACGTCGCAAGTCCCGTCAGGCTCCCAAGGAAGGTGAGGAAACTGGCCCAAGTGTTTTTGTCCCTCATAAAGATGCAAAAATCAACTAGTAAGCATCTAGGAGGCAGGTTTTGAAAAAGAGTTACAGTCTGCCTGAGTTGTTTTGTCTTCATTCTAGTGTCTGTTGTTAATGTAATCCGACGGGCCTTTCAATAGCCCTCTATGTCAATTTTGACTCTGGTTTTGTCTGGAAACCCTGCGTGGTCTGCCATTAATCGTAGATCTTTGTTTGATCTAGGCTCTGTTTAGGTAGTTTCAGTTCAAAGTGGCGGGCCTCGTGCTCCTTAAGGCCATGTATGTAGTTTATGTTCTGATTGTCCTGCATTTCTCTAATCTTTTGGAAATGGCAGACCCATTTTGTAACTCTATGTAATTTTGTGATCTAATATATACCAACTGATTTACAAAAAACAAAAAAAAAATCGGTCCGACCCACCAACTAGTCACACAGGTTGTTGAAAAATGCAGCAAGAAATTATCAATTTGATTTTGCCTTGACTAAATTGAGAAAATTCAAATTTCCACATCCGCGGATAACTTGGATGCAGTTAATTTGTGTGACATGGCCTATGTCACCTAGTTTACTTAGTAAATTCAAGTTGGAGGAGTTAGGGTTCATTTAAGCATGTGGGATTGCTCATTTGTAGCAATCAAGGTCAGTTATTTCAAGTTGTTTTCAGTTAAACTAGTTCTAACTATTGGAGGAACTAGTGGAAGGTAAGTTGTGTAGGGGGACTTCAGTCTAACTCAATGGTCATCCAATTAACTAATAAATCAGCCCAAATAGCTAGTTCATGTAGAGAATTTGAGTTTCCTAGTTGTGGTGGAGATTCCTAGGTAGTGTAACATCAGTTGTAGACTAGTCTTGAGTGTACAAGTGTTGCATGTAGTCAGATGACCAACCTTGGGAATTTCTCAATCATTTTGGAAAAATTTCTAAATAATAGAGGCCTAAGTTCTCAAGGAATTGCATAAGGAAATAGGGACTAAAGCAGAGGCATAAATTGACTAAGTATGGGTTAGATATTCTTAGTAGGAAGAGAGATAGGTTATTAACTTGCAGGTTGTGCTTAGTTGAGAAAAGCAATTGTAATACATCTCTATGCATCATATTAATGCAAGTAGACATAGGGGTCTTTAGCATATTGCTTTCCCCTGGAAAAATATTATATGCATGTGTGTTATTTCTCATTACATGTTTGTGATTGATGTTCTAAATTGTGAATTGAATTCTACAAAGCAATAGAGTAGGTTTGTGTATTTTGATTTTGATTAAAATTTCATGAGCAATTGCATATCTACACCATAATTTCTACATGAAAACCCTAGCTTTCCCAGCATGCAACGCCCAATGGGCACCCGGGCACCCTACCTTCGTTTGGGCGTGCCTAGGGTACGGGCATTTTCCCTTCCATGCAAATCAGTCAACACAAATCATTAGCTCATCAATGACAATAAAATATATATTATCATTTGTTAGTACCATGTTGCATAATCAATCAATTATAAACCGGCTTTTAACAAATAAACATTAATTTAGTCAATTTTCTAAAATCATTATGAGACCCATTTATGGGAACTTTGTTCATGGGAAATCATGGGCCAACCTTACTTCTTTTGTGTGGGTGCCCCTTACCAAGTCAAGCCAACCCACCAACTCGTCGCATGAGCACCCCTGCTGAGTGGGCGCACCCAAGGTGTGGGAGTTCTCCCTGCTGTGCAAATCAGTCAGCACAAATCATTAGCTCATAAATTACAATAAAATAGTATCATGTTTTAATACCATGTTGCATAATCAATCAATTATCAGTCGACTTTTAACACCTAAACATTAATTTAGTCAAATTTCTAAAAAACATTATGAGAACCCCTTGTGGGAACTCTCTTCATGGGCAATCATGGGTTGACCTCAATTCTTTTGTGTGAATGCCCCTTTCCACTTTTGGGCGACCCACCAACTCATCGTATAGGCACCCCTGCTAGGCGGGCACCATAGCATGCCCAACACATGATGCCCCATGGGCACCCAAGTGCCCCACCTTCATGCGGGTGCGCTTAGGGTGTGAGTGTTCACCCTATTGTGAAAATTAGTCAACATAAATCATTATCTCATGAATGACAACAAAATATTATCATTTGTTAGTATCATGTTGTATAATTATAAATCAACTTTTAACACCTAAACATTAATTTAGTCAATTTTCTAAAAATCATTATGAGACCCCCTCATGGAAACGTTTTCATGGGAAATCATGGGTCGACCTTACTACTTTGGTTCAGGTTCCCCTTTCCAAGTCAAGCCGACCCACCAACTCGTCACACAGGCGCCCCTTCCAAGCAGGCACCCTGCCTTCATGTAGGCGTTCACTCTACTATGAAAATCAAAAACACAAATCATTATCTCATCAATGAGAACAAAATACTATCATGTTTTAGTACCATGCTTCATAATCAATCAATTATAAACTAACTTTTAACACCTAAACATCGATTTAGTCAATTTTCCAAAAAATCATTATGAGACCCCCTTGTGGGAACTCTATTCATGAGAAGTCATGGGCTAACCTTACTTCTTTTCTGCGAGTGCCCATTTCCAAGTTGGGTTGACCCACCAACTCATCGTGCAGGTTCCCTTGTAGGGCAGGTGCCCTGGTGTACCCAACATGCAACACCCCAATGGGCGCTCGACCACCCCACCTTCATGTAGGTGTTCGCCATATCATGCACTCCACTCTATGAATTTACCCATTGATTTCTTCACTCAAATGTCATCATTTACCTGATTGCTCACACGTCTTATCCTTTCATATTTTTCACATCTTCCCGACCATCATGTCGCCCGGTTCACCCATCGCTTAACTTGCCCAGTCCACTCAATGTTCCCAACTCATCTGCCTATCATTGTGTTGTGCAAGTTTCCATTAGGTGCCCAGGTCATGCACCCTTGTCATGTGCATGACACCTCCCGTTCACTTCACTTTTGATTTTCCCATCATGCCACCATTGTTCACTCCCTGCTTGCACGTGGGCGACGGGGCATCATGGCTTTGTGTGGGCGCACCCAGGGCACTCGCCTTTGTGTCGTGCATGAGACACCCCCACGGTCACACTTTGGTTCATACTTCATTTTTTTCGCCACTTTGAGTGGCCATGGGAATTCATGGGTTGACCTTACGTCTTTTGTGTGGGCGCACCTTTCCAATTATGGTTGACCCACCAACTCGTCGCACAAGTGCCCTATCGTGCCTAGCACATGATACTCCATGGGCGACTGGGCGTCCAACCTTCGTGCAGGCGTTCACAATGCTATGTAAATTAGTCAACACAAATCATTATCTCATCAATGACAACGAAATATTATCATTTGTTAGTACATCCATGTTGCATAATCAATCAATTATAAACCGACTCTTAACACCTAAACATTAATTTAGTCAATTTTCTAAAACTCATTATGACACCCCCTGGTAGGAAATCAATTCATGGGAAGTCATGGGTCGACCTTACTTCGAACGTCAGCACGACCACCGTATCTCTTGGTTAACCCTTCACCCAACTCACTTGATACATTTACTTAACGAACCAAAGTCAAAATTGGAAATGATGGTATAAACGCAGATGAGCTTCTCTTCGTTTCAAGAATAATATATTCTCTATTGAAAAAGGCCAACCACATGAAGGTGGAAGCTCATATGCCCCCCCCCCCACATCACTCTTAATTCCCTGATACCCAATCTATCTACTATAATATATTTGAAAGAAACACAGTAACATTCAAACAAAAAAAACTAGGAAAATAAAAATTTATAAAGGTGAACCAAAGAGAACACACCAATTGAAAACACATAAATAGTACCTCGTACTTTTCAACATTTTGATATCATTAATCTTCTTCCTCATCCAACTCATCGTCTGTATCATTTAGTTTAGAATTCATGTTCAAAATATTCACCATATCGGCATCATCACCGTCATCTATATAATCATATAGAACATGCTCTTCTACATTTGGTTCAAATTCTTCAAGTTATTCAGCTGACACAACCTTAATATCATCTAGTTCATCCAAATTAACATTGTCTCAATTAACATATATTCCTGGAACTTCTTCAACATCTTCATATGTCACTGCATGAACCCCTTGCTCCTATACATCACCTTCTTCTTCAATTTCATATTCTTCCACTACATTATACTTTACGAGCCTTCCGCTAGGATCATATCTAACAACATATGACCAACCTGCCTTACCTGGAATGTCTACATAAAATACCTATTCACACTGGCTTGGAAGAACATATGGCTCCGATCTTGTCTCAAGATTCCTTGTATCAACCATGGTAAATATGTTAGCCTACTCAATAACAGTTTTATCAAGGTTAATTTCATGGATTCGTAGCCTAAAACATTTGACATTGAACACTACTATTTCGAAGGATTCAAACTCACACTCAAGTATATCATGCAGATACCCATAGTATCAATTGTCAGAGACGTCTGGATGTCTTTTACCTCTAGAGCAAACATTGATAACTTGAAATATTGCAGTTATCCCACTATCAAAAGTTTTCATCTTTTCATCTAACCTTTTGATGCGAAATTTGTGGCCATAGCACCACATTTTGTTGTTGTGTTTCAACTGCAATATGCCAAACACATATGAAATGAATTTCCAATTGATAATCATATTTATACTTGTAAAATTTGTAAATTAAGAAAAAAACATGCCATATGCATCAATATAATTGTAAAAAAACTAAGTATGAGTAAATATGCTTTCCTGGTAATCTTTTAAACTGTATGCTAAATAAATTTCCCTTTATGCAAAATTGGTATCTCCACTATGTTGAGCTTATTTGACCAATGTAGACACACCATACCATGATAACCTACCATTATTAGATTGTTTGCATCGTTCAATCCATACCTTCATCCAATAAAGATTGTTTCCAATGTATAAATGTATTGCATCCCACTCTTGATTGTTGAATTAAAATTAAATAATTCACATATATATAATTATTTTCCATGTTATACCTTATACATAAAAACAAAAAATCAAATGTGCTATAAATATCCACTATCTACTTACATCTCACTTTGCTCATCTACCTTTCCCTAATAGATGCTCTCTTTCAAAATTGTCCACGGAGTTGACATCCCAAATATGATCCAATACATTAATACTTTTTCCTATTTCATGACCATATTGATGAATAGAAACCATGGTTTGATATACCATATATCCCTCTACCATAGAGCCCTCAGGATGTTCTCTTTGTTTGACCAAAGCCTTCAGTGATTTCAAGTTCCTCTCAACCATCCATATTGATATTGTGTACAAGTTTGACACTTTTCATTCTCCTCAACTTGGTGTGTGAGGTAGTGTTCTTGTGCATTAAAAAATGTCGGAGGTAGATACTTTTTCATTTCACACATTAAACGAGGATTTTGTTTCCCCCAATACTTTATATGTTCTTTATTGATTTCTTTAGATGACAACCATCTACAAATGAAGCAAGAAAATCATATGTTTCAACAAAAAAAGTATATAGTCATGATGAGAAGTAAAACACATGCAGTCAAAAATATGTGACACAACAACTTATTGAAAAAATTACACTTTTCACATAAATATCCACTTACCTCATGTATTTGCTAAGATCATATATAACTTGTTTGACATTGTTTTTAAAATTTTCTAGGAGAGATAGAGGTAGAACATATTATAAAAAAATTAATGATTGATCATTATTTTTTCCCAAATTAGTAGAAAAAAAAAAAAAAACACTAATTAAAAATATGTTTTGTATAAATATATACACCAACAAAATTACCTTAATGAACCTACGCCAATCATGAGTTTTTACCCCACCTAATTCACCTTTCTTTGTTACAATATTATTTATGTTTGAACAAAATCCAGTTGGAATTTTTTTTTCAATAACCTCTTTAACATCCTTGCTTTGCTTCTCTATCAATAACCAAGTAAGGGTGCTTATATTTTGGTCATCTCTGTTGGACACCTAATCCTAAAGGGTTAGCGTGGAAGCCGAATGGACAAAGCAGTCCAAGAGACCTTGGGATGTGAATCCCAACGGTCATCAAATGTACTATAAATGTATATCAAATTGTTAATAAAAAATGCAATGCATAGCTTATCTTTCCTATTGTTCCCGCTATCCATGTCTGTTTAACATGGTATCAGAGCCATGATTTGTGGCATGTTTATCTCTTAATAGAGCTCCCTTGAATAGTGCTGGCCTTGTCTTCAATACCTGTATAGGCTGCACCTGACTCTAGCTATTTTAAGACTCTCTTATGCGTTACCTATCCTCCATCACTGTGTAGCTGCATTGTGAGACTGTTCACCGGTTATGAATTTAAATGGATCGAATATGAAACCGTTTTGAACGCTGGCCATGTCCGTTTTGTATGTTGCGCCACTGTTTTGATTTTATGGGTTATCTATCTAGATGGATCGAATATGAAACTGTTTTGAACGCTGGCCATGTCTGTTTTGTATGCTGCGCCACTGTTTTGATTTTATGGGTTATCTATCTGGATGGATCGAATATGAAACCGTTTTGAACGCTAGCCATGTCCATTTTGTATGTTGCGCCACTATTTTGATTTTATGGGTTATCTATCTGGATGGATCGAATATGAAACCGTTTTGAACGCTGGCCATGTCCGTTTTGTATGTTGTGCCACTGTTTTGATTTTATGGGTTATCTATCTGGATGGATCGAGGTTCTTGTGGCCGGACACTTGTGAAAACTCATCTGGAGCAAGCTGCGATTTCCCTGAGGCTGGTATAGCGAACCTGAGGCAGGAAACATAATTTTCTGAGGAAGTCGAGGTTCCCTGTAGCCAACAGGTCGAAGCCTGAGGCACCCGAATTCATCTGAGTTAGGAAACCTGAACTTTCCGAGGCACAGTGAAACCTTTTGAGGTTAATCCTGTGCGAAAATATTGTTATCATTCTCCTGAGGCAACCCGCGGGTTCTGGAGCAGAACAAAGGTTCAATGAAGGAGCCATACCTTCCTGAAAGTCTGTTTTTGGGGCTTGATTGGTGACTGTGGCAGACCGGAATCCGCTGTAGATAGTACGGGTCCTGAGGCAGGCTGTGGATGAGGTCCCTGAGGTGATTTAAAAGGTGGAATCAACAGATCTTAAACATGGCATTGATGCTGCTGTAGCAAACTTCGGGTACTCCATTAATCCTCTGATTAGAATTTGCGAGAGAACACTAGCTGTTGTCTGAGGATTTGAAAAGGTAGTCCTGGTCATTGGTAGTTCGGTGTAAAATGAAAAGAAGTTGAATCGATGTGGGATTTACCTAATCAGGCACATGCAAGGGGTTCAAATCGTTATGGTTAATGCATGAACTTCATTGAGGGCCGGTTCTGTCGATAAATTATTGAGGACCTGCTTTCTTCAGGAAACCCGAACTTTCAGCGTTGTAGTGGAAGCGTTGAATGGTGATTTTGCTTTGTTAGAAGGGTTCACAGCATTATTGTTGTGGGTAACATGGTGTCAGTAGAAGATAGCATACGACGCTGCTAGTGGAGGAACGCAGGTGGAGAGCGTGGGACGTAGCAGTATTGTTGTGGACAACGTGTGAACTGGTAATATAACTTGAAAAGGCAACACTAAATGTAGTGAAGTGTGAAGCACGCTCAACCGTGGATAACACACACTTTGAACGCATGACCTTTCAGACCCGAGCTGATGCGCAGCGGAAGCGTGGTGACAGCTTGGGTTAAGAGTAATGGAGATTTCAATTTGACCGAAATTCCTTCTACATCTAGACCGAGCCAAAAAATAGATCCAGGCTTCAGAAATTATCCCTGAAATCAAGACAGTGCTTTCGATATTTATGTGATAGGTCTGAGCCTCAAATGGTTGGACTTCACCGAAAAAAAAGGAATGCTTCCATGCTTCAACGATGATTACAAATTCAAAAAAAAAAAGAGAGATTCTATTCCTTTTTACTATGACTAATACAGGTCCGAGTTCTATTTTCTATCACAGATTCTAAGATTGCTGCAAGTTCGAGCTTGTATATGAGTGTTCTTTTTCCTTGTCCGAGCTGTAATTGAAGTTTTCACAGATCAAATGACAATTATGAAGATGATTTTATAATTCAAACGATGGAATTCTTTTTGGATTTATATATATAAAGAAGAAAAGGTTCTCACATTGCTAAGTGAATATTGAAAAAGGTCAATCACTGAAAGAAAGTAAAGTTTCCAAAGAAAAAGGATCAAGAGTGTTGCAAGTAAATTGTAAAGGACCAAGTCAACATCACAGGTTCATCGTGATCAGCACGCTGAGAAAAATTTAGCAAGTAGAGTAGTGACAAGAGGAAGGTGGCATCTCATAATAAAATAAGGTTTTTGATTATTTTCAGGATGATGGATGGTTGCTAGTTTATACATTTTCAGTTTTCAAGCAGTTTACAGTCTTGTTTGCAGCACTTTGATTTTCATACTTGGCATACTTTCAGAGCCTTTTTACATAGTATCGTTACAGCAGGTTGATTTTGAATTATGATCGATAAAGCCATTGTTGCAAACATTCAAATCTGTTTGAAAAATGTACAAGAAAACATTGAATTTTTGCAGTTGAAATCTCAGTTTCAGCAAGAAGAATTAAAATAGAGAAGACATTCTGAACCTGTTTTTGTTCAGAACATTGAGACAACCACCCATCAGCAGCAAGTTAATAATGCAGCAGTTGTACATGCAGATGCAAAAGTTCAGTCTGCACTTCCCAAGCCCATCATCAGACCTTGGGAACAGCTTGTCCACAACAAACACACAACTGGTCTTGGATATGACAAGGACTTGTCCTTTCATATTCCAGACTATGCCAAACCCATTCAGTTTCAGAGTGCTGGTTTCATTAATGACAGTTCACCTGCTCCTTATGACAGTTCAGCTCCAGCTGTTCCAGACTCTGCTCCTCTTCCAAAACAGCAACAACAACAACAAATCGTGAAATGCCAACACTGTGATCGAGTTGGCCATCTGAAAGATCACTGTTTTGATCTTCATCCATGTAAGCACTGCCATAAAACTAGCCATTCTTCAC
>APFE030631345.1:0-58914 GCA_000404065.3 Pinus taeda | reverse complement strand
AGCTTCTTGCCAGTTTTGGAAGAGTTCCAAGAATTGCATAAGCATTCCAGAGTTGTTGGTCATCCTTAAACCATCACAGGTTGAGACTTCCTTTTTCAGGTTGAAGTTTTACCTTTTATGTGGGGTGAGACCTCCCTTTATTGGTTGAAGGTTTCCCTCTTTGAAACAATAGGATCACTTCCTCT
The DNA here is from genome assembly GCA_000404065.3 of Pinus taeda. NCBI lineage: Eukaryota > Viridiplantae > Streptophyta > Pinopsida > Pinales > Pinaceae > Pinus > Pinus taeda. The sequence goes on along the minus strand of APFE030631345.1, from coordinate 58,729 downwards.
AGCAGAAGACTTACAGCTTCTTTCGAGTTTTGGAAGAGTTCCGGGAACTGCACTAAACGTTCCAGTGTTGGTGGCTATCCTTAAACCACTGCCCTTTTTTACCAACATTTCATAGAGCACATTCAGCCTAGTGCTGCCATGCATTATTGCACATTTTGTATTACAGCTCTTTTCTTGGACTCATACATAACCCTTCGGATTAAGGGGGGGAATGTTGGACACCTAATCCTAAAGGGTTAGCGTGGAAGCCGAATGGAAAAAGCAGTCCAAGAGACCTTGGGATGTGAATCCCAACGGTCATCAAATGTACTATAAATGTATATCAAATTGTTAATAAAAAATGCAATGCATAGCTTATCTTTCCTATTGTTCCCGCTATCCATGTCTGTTTAACAATCTCCATCGCTATTTGAATGAGTTTCACTTTGCAATACATGGTTGGCCTCCTTAATGTCATTACAAATCTTGACAATTTTTTCTTTATCTCTCCTTCCATCTAAGATTCACCATAAAGTTTATGTTACATTCTTCTCAATGTGCATTGTATCAAACAAATGCACAGTGTCTAGGTGCTCATAGTAGGGGAGTGTATTAAATTGCTCGGGATAACTTTTCATTCTTTATGGAATTGCCCTGTTATTAATGCATTGACAACCTACAACGTGAATCATAGTTAAAGATATTATAATAAAAATATAACCTGTCAATTAGTACAGTGAATAAAATGCCATAAAAATATAAAATAATCCAATATATCATGTATATTGATACATAGAAAATCTGATCCATACCCTGAGAGACTCTATTATATTGCAACTTCCATGCACGAGGTTTCATTCTCCATGGTCTTAATCCGTCCTCTCCTTTCCCATTGAAAAGATGTTTTTCGGTACTTCGATACCTATGGTTCTTAGAAAGGAAGTGCCTATACTCATCAAACACCTCCTTGCCTAAGCTTATTGAACTTGAGATTTCATCTTAGGACCACAAACTGGGCAAGCAAATTTACCCTTTTTTTGAAGACGTGAAGAGATGCAATAATTTTTATATCAATTATTTTAAGTATGTACAATGAAGGTCGAACTATTTAAAAAACATACATGAAATTAACTTAATAAAATTAAACATTATTAAAGTATAGGGTAACGTTATAACATACCATAGAAATGTGTTAGCCTTATGGCATCATAAATTGTCCATACAAGAATTGCATGGAATTCAAATTCCCTTTGTGCATCTATTGATATAGAGATATCATGAATAGTAACATTGTTCCATAACTCCTCTAACTCATAAATAAGAGGTTTGATATATAAATTCATATCTTTGACTTGGTACTTAATTAATTGATTGAACATAGAATACATAATTTACTATATATATGAGTAAATAAAGTTTTTTATAAAACTTAATTATAAGGCATAATTGAACATATATGATTAAAACAAAAATTATAGGACATAATTATGAAACAAACAAGACAAATGAGATGTTATTGTGTTAAAAGAAAAAAATCTAAACAATTAATACCTGGAACAATCATTGTCAACATTATGTGCCCCTTGTTTATTAACTTCCACGGAGGAATGTTATTGTTGATAACAAAAACAGGCCACACTAAGTAAGTAGATATGGGCTCTCCAAATGGATTGACATAATCAGCTGCTAATGAAAGCATAAGATTACGGCATTCTCTTTTAAACTCTTGTCACTTTTCCTCTATATTCCTAAATGCAAATCCATCTGTAGGAATTCGAAGAACACCATCTTCACTTCTATTCATTGCATGGTAATCCATAAGTTCTGCTAGGCTTTTTCACTTGAACACTTTTCACGGACATGGAATTATGGGGATATAACAAAGAACCTTATCAGGCACCATTTTTTTACTTTATCAATTTGATATCTACTCTCATCACATTTTGGGCATTTGTCTTTCAACGCGTGTTCTTTATAATAGAGAATATCATCATTAGGGCATGCATGAATAGTTTGATACTCCATTCCAATATATTTGATAATGGAATGTAAATCTTGGTAAGTATGAGGTATAATATTTGATGGTGGTAACAAAAATTCACCTAATAATCTACACATAAAAAAATAAAAATAACAAAAATAAAAATAAAAATAGTAGTTGTTAATGTACTAAACAATATTAATTGCACATATTCCATCCAAATGTTACAAATTAATTAAATGATGATCAACGTACTAACATTAAAAACAAAAAAATAATTTCTTTATCATGTATATAGTACTAAATGTCACAAAATATATTACATACCTTTGGATTTGTTTCACACATGTGTGTGACAAACCATTCACATGCCTTTAAGTTGACCAGCGACAATGCAACAGAGAGAAGAGATGTTTTTGAGCCTTCATAAAGAGGTTTAGTTTCCCTCTCAAGCACAAGTATATCAAAAGCACAGTCATCATACTAGTTTCCATTATCATCCATTCCAACATTATTAAATGTCTCTTGGATCAATATATTTGTCCCATCTTCTTCAATTATGTTATCAGCATCATTGTCTTCTTCCATAAGATTATTAGCTTGATCTTCAATATTAATTGCTCCATGTTCTTAAACATGTGCTTGTACTACAACCACCTCTTCCTCGTCGAGAAATTCCCTAGGGGTGCCATACTATACAATTACAATTAATAAATTAATATTACTATATATAGAAAATATTTAAATGTCGATATAACAATTGTTTACAAATATAATATATAAGGAAAACAAAGACAACAAAGACAAAGAAAAAAAACAACTTAGGTGAGACCAAGAAACAAAGGTAACAAATCAATGATGATTCTTGTGTAATTTATCATGATATTTAAGAATATGTTGGAAAAATCTAAGAAAGATGTTACTTTTCTTGACATGTAGGAAGTGAGACACTTACTGAGATATATAGTCACAACCATAATTAAAAACATATTGATCTTATTTTTCGTTCATCATTATAATGTCATATTATTTCTTACATTCACTTAGAGACCATGAGTTTTAAGAGGATGGGTGAGCAACCATGAGCTTGGGTGAGAGAAAGAAACAAATACAACAAATCAATATGATCGTGAAGCTTGTGCAATTTAGCAAGATGCTTAAGATTATGTTGAAAAAATTTACGAACAATCAACATGTGTGAGTAGTAGGAATGTGGCTGACACATATTCTAATGATATATAAGAGTGTTTAATGCAGAGAAGTGCACCAGAACTAACTCTAGTAATGTGCAAAGGTGCATCACATATAAAGGTGAACATACTTAAAAGTGACACTTGTGACTATAAAAATACGTGAAAATGACACTTGCACATGCAAACAACCTTGAAAGTGACACATGCCAAAGAGAAGATAACATGAAAACACCACTTATTAAAGTGAAGGCAAGACAAAACGACAGTCATGAATTTGAAAGTGGCACTTGTGGAAAAAAAAGTGTGCAAAAGACGATAGTTGAGAAAACTCACCAAAATAGAAGTACAAACACAACCAAAGTGAGGGAGGCTGTCAAAAAAAGTGCACATTGACTGTCGACATGAGTTGAACATCACACAAGCATTGTCTTGATGGACGATTCTATGCTTGTTTAAGCTTGCATAAAGGATGTTTGCTTTTTCCTTTAGGCAAGTGGTAGGGAACCCACTAAAGATAGTTTTTATAGGAAACCCTTTTTTACTAAGGCGCGGCATTAGGTATCTCTCCTTCTACACAAAATGGGGTATTCTTTCTTTTTGAATACTTATTTTATTTGACCAAAATGTCAAAAACTCACTCCTTTGTACTTAATGGTAAGTGAATGTTATAGAGCAAAAACATTGCACCTACTTCAAAGGATATTCAATATGGAATGTTCTGCCTTACATGAGTGATAATAAGTAAGATAAATTTGGAAAAATAAACCATTGAATATTTATCCAACATTTCGTTAATCTACCCTTTTGCTAAAGCTATTATTGCTTTGATATTACTTCAATTAGTTTTCTCGCAATTTACAACAAATGAGACCCTTTACTTATCACAAAAAGAGACTTTATATAGAGAATTATTTGCTCTGTATCACTTGAGCTTAAAAGGTTCATTGTCACCTAAAACATCTTGAAACATTAATTGCAGGGCTTGTGTCCCATACTTTTTTCCTTAAAAAATGAGAAAGAGTCTCTTTTATGAGAAAAATATATTGTGGTTAGGAACATAACATTTTAATAAATTGTGGTTTATAAAGTTAAACTTTTTAATAAATAAAGTAATTTCTTTTTTTTGTATAATATTTTTCATAAAAAATGGTTTTTTATTAATTATCATCTTACCTAAATTAATAAAATGACTCCTTTTATCTTTATCCAATCATCTTCTCTTTAATAAATTTTTTTAATTATTTTTAATACATTTATATTTTATTATTTTGTCTTATAAAAATTTTATTACAATATATTATATATTTATTTTCTTCTTTCCTATAAAAATGTATTCACTATGTCCATATTTTAAATTATGTGCATAATATACTTAAAAACTTATTAATAATGCTCCATAAAAACCCACGGTTAACCTATAAATCCTATAGGTCCTAATCAACCCATAAACATGCATTAACCCCCTAACACCTTAACCCCATTCGCCTAAGCCCTTGAACCCCTAACCCCTAAACCCTTAAACAATAATCCCTTATCCCTAAGCCCATAAAGTAATTAACCCCTAACTCGACCTAACCCCTTAATCGACCCTAACGAAAATAATCAAATAATATATCTAGTCCACATCAAGATGACAACATAGGTCAAAAACCTCCCAAAAGAATATTATAAAATACATTCACAATAGAAAAACAATACAAATACATTCAATCTAAAATATAATATACATGTAAACATTTACAAGAATAATCTACAATACAAAGGCTTATAATGAATAAATTTCAAATGGATGATATTCATGTCCACCTTTAGCGTGTTTGTTGTCTCTATAATATTTTTTAGCTTATTTTATTAGAATTTTTGTTGGCCTCAAGCACTTGCAATTTCTAAAAGGGCAATGACATCTTTGATCCTCAGAAGCCCCTGATGTCGATCCCATGTATCCTTTGTTTCCTTGAGGAATGTTATGTGACATTTTTTGTCACCAAACTTTCAGTGATGATTTCGTTCAAAAATTAACCTCTAAATAATTCTACGACCTTTCAAACAATCACAACTAATATCTATATATGTGTGTGTGTGTGTGTGTGTGTGTGTGTGTGTGTGTGAGAGAGAGAGAGAGAGAGAGAGAAGCGGTCCCATATTAGACGTTGTTAAAGGAAAAGAAAAAAAACCATTAATGGTGGAATTGAATGTTATGGTTAATTACCATTTGTCGGATATTGGACAACACGTTTTCATAATGGATAAAGTGTTAGATATATGACGATAAAAGAACTCCCATCGAATATTCGACGATAGGAGGGATTAAAGGAAAAACATTGGATAATCGACGACATGAAGGATTATAGGAAAAATATCGAATAATCGATGGGAAAAGATATTCCATCGGATATTCGGACGTTAAAGAACTCTCGTAGAACATTCATTGGGCATCAAGATTTTAGAAAAAACAAAAAACAAAACAAAAATGCATTTAACTTCTGACACTTTTTTCGATTTTATCCATTCCGTTAGATTTCACCGTCTAAATTTCACCGAAATTTTGTAGTGTTAGAGAATTATATGTTTTCTATAGTGTTAGGAGAGGCACATGATGTAGGAAATTCCCATCAATTAATGGAGATATTTCCATCTTTCCTTGGTGGGATGAAGCACTACCCAATCATGCTGGCCCAAGAGGTGGAACCAAGAGATTAATGAAGTTCCTGATAAGTGGTAAACATTTTTATGTCTTGTCGTGACCCTTCACAAGGTTGAACCAAAGGTCGCATGCACAATAAGGAGTTAGTTGAGGTGGGCAGAGGGATGTTAGCATGTTTTCATATCATCCCTTAGGACCTCAATACATCAAGACCTTAAGGAATTCATGCCATGGTGTGAGCAAAGTATAGAGGGTGCAAGCTAGGGAAAGACACATCAACATGATGTCATCTCGGCCCTCGGGACCTCAGGAGGACTTGTTTTTGCGTAATAGCATCAAGGATGAAATGATGTGGTAGGTTCTGGAAGATTTGGCTTGCCACACAGGGCATACAGAGTGACATAGGTTTCCACATGGGCACATATTGGGGGCCATGTGGGTACCACATGGCAGTGTTCTACTAACATGGCAGGGTTTAAAAAGGGCCAATTTTCAAATCACTATAACTTCTAAATGGGGCGTCGGTTTCCAATAAATTTTATATCGTCGGAAATATCTTAACGAGCCTAATATGATGGTGGTGTCTAACTCAATTTTTAAGGAATTTGAGAAAGAGAAATTTTGTGACCCCATTTCCATGACAAGACCTTGGAAGTTGGGTTGAAAGTAACACCTTTTGTTGGGATAGTCTAAACCAGTATGGTGGAAGGGAGTGTCCGAAATTGGTAACTGAGCATGGTTCAATTCTTGGACCCGAATGGGCTTAGGAATAAGTAAAGTGGACCTAGTATAATATAATTAAAGAGCTCTAATATAGAGTGTAGTAGTTGAATGTGAATATTATTGTGTGTTGGTTACAACATTTGATTATGGATTGCATGTTGACTATAATGATGTTTCTAACATGTTAAATTATTTTGACAAATGTATTGACTTGGAACTTGATGTTTCAGATAGCCTCATAGTCATGTATTTATGGCAGGATCACCAAGGTGATAATGAATATGTTATTTATATTATTGATTGGCTAACAATTATGTGTGTGTGAATGCACATTGGAGAACGTCAAGGAATTACAAAAGAGAAAGGGAATGAGCAGCATAATGGTGCAACATAGAACTAATAGATATCAGCAAGGACATGAAGAGGAATCAATGGAGAAAGGAAGATAAGAAGGTTCCCCTGATTGGATGAACACTCTTAGAAGTTTGAGAGTTGAATTAAGGAGCTATAAAGCTGACAATGGGACTGGTCGGGTGGGAGCATACGGAAGACCTATTTCAAGTGGATATTGTTGGCCACTTGCCTATTCCACTTGGACCCCCAACATTGTTTCTTTCAATTTCCTTAATTGTAGCACAGTTTACTATTTTTGGTAGTTTTTCAAGTCTTAAACTTCTAGAGCCGTTTTGAGGCCCTAAACAATGTTTTTTTGGAAAACAGACAAACCTATTGCCTACATTATGAGTTTGTAGTTGAAAGTTGTATTCCTCGGATAGATATTTTTAATGAGGTATTGTACACATCAAACGAATATCATATGCCAAAGTTATGACCCCGGAAATTTGTTGTACCAACTAACCCCAATGGGGCCCACAAACTTTTGGTGCTTCATTTCTTAGGGTTAGGTTTTTGTATGTTTAGGGTTTTCCCTTGTTTCTCAATAATAGAAAGGCCTTTGAGCCTCATTGTAACACAATTTAGAGGCATGTAGACATCACATATCTTCTCATAGATAAGCTACCATCACCTGATCTAGTTTATTTGCATTCTGCATGTAAATAGTTTTTAGTATTTGCTATTAATGAATTGAAGTTCAACTTTCTTTGTAGATTTATGTCTTATTTTTAAATTTGTAATTCATTTTGTTCCTACATAAATCTAAATCAGTGGCATTAGAGTGATATGCTCTTTCTCTATTTTTTTCGAATTTAACTAACGAGGTCAAGGTATAAGGAATTAAGACTTGCACTGGTTGAACCCTTGCAAGATTAGCCTCATTAACCTCGGTGGCATCCCATGGTGGAAGAAAAGAAAGACGAGGGAGTGGGAGATCCTTTTAAAATGTTGCTCAAAGAAGCCCTTGAGCTACAAAGGAAAAAGATAATGGATAACTTTTCCCAGATCCTTCAGTAGGTATCAGTGGGAGAAGCATCTTCATCTGATAGCCTCCTCGGAGGCACCACCCCCTTTAAGGTACAAGTTAACTTTGACTTTCCTATATTTGAATGCTAGATAGATGCAAATGTTGTACATAAATGATTAAATATGCTAGAAGGATATTTTTCGGTCCATAATTTTTCCAATAGGTAACCATTACTTTTGCACTCCTCAAGGTCGGCCCTTGCTTCAAGGATTGTTGGGAGACCTAATGTGAGCAGAGGGACAAGAGGGAACCCTCACTATTTTCAACCGTAACAACTTGGAATTCTTTCCAAGATGCCATCAAGGAACAATATGACCCTGCTGGGAGCTATGAAGATAAGTACATAAAATGGACCACACTACAAAAGGGAAGGGACCAAGACGTGCTTGAGTTCACAAATATTTTTCATACACTTTGCATGAAGTTGGGTATCAAGGATTCTGAGTGGTATATGGTACTCAAATATTGTTGTTGTCTACACAAATACATCCAAGAAAAGATGGAGTTCTTGGACATGTCCTCGCTCAGCACCGCATACCAATATGTTTTCAAGATTGAGCATAAATTTAAATAGAAGATGTGTGACTTTGGATCTATAAATCTGAAGCAAGGAAAATGCACCCCCAAACCTCAAAACAAAGGATAGAACCAAGGTGGGACGACCCATGACAACCCATCGAAGCCGCAAGAAAATAAAAACACCACAAAGACAAAGTAGGACACGAGGAAGTGGTGTGAGTTCCACAAGAACCCCACTCACATCACAAATAAGTGTCACGCCAAGCAGGCATTGGTGGTCGAGCTAGAGGCTTCAGAGTCAAATGAATGTTCTGACTCTGAGTCAGAACTCGACAAGGGGAATGACAAAGGGAGGTAGATTATCAATGAAGAGAACAACACCATTGTTGCCACCTCTAAGATCCAAAAGATTGATCTTGAAGATCTAGAGGAAGGACAACATCTCTTACACTCATAGATATGGGTGAAGGGGTCTCCACTATAGTTTATTGTTGACAAAAAAATCCAAAAGAATGTCATCTCATCATAGATCATTATGTATTTTTGCCTATCAACCACACCACACTCAAATCCATACACCATCAGGTAGCTCCACCAAGGACGAGATATTCACGTCAACCAGTAGTGTCACCTTCCCTACAGCATCAAGCCCTTCATGGATGAGGGAATGTGTGATGTTTCTCCTATTGAATTTTATGATGTGTTATTCAGCCAACCATCCTTGTGGAAGTGGCATGTTGTGTATGAGTTCAAGCCTTGTGTTAGAGTCGGTCTAGTTATCCCTCCATCAGAGATCGAAATCTCTTTTTGCATTTCATGTTTTAGGTGTCCCATCCATTTGATCAGTTGCATTTCATTAGGCATGCCATAAATCTGATGTAGCGGTTGTGTGTCACTCATTCCCCTCGTGTTTGGCACTGCTGGTTCAGGTTTATGCATTAAAATAAAGTTTTCCAAGGTCATTCACAATCATGTTTTAAATTTTGAGGTTTTAGGTCTAGGGTTGAGTCATTTTTGTCTTGAAAAGTATTAGGAGACCAGCAGGCCAGAGGGATGTCTTTGATCGATCATCATTTCAATAATTTTCATTATTGTACAGTTGAATTAGGACTTCTCTTCAAAACTCCGTTTTGAAGATAAGTCGCTTTCTCATTTTTGTAAAAAATTGTCAAAATTTTCAACCCTTCAAATGTTCGAGTGCAGCCTTGGTCTCCTTTGCCAAAGTATGTTACAGTTATCCCGAAAACAAAAACCAACAAAGAGCTTCAGTCCAAACCTCAGAAAAGAAAAAGGAAACCAAAAAAGCATCATTGTATTAATAGACCAAAAGTGAAAGTGCCCAAACTTTACAAAGTGGGTTTTGAAGTTAATTTATTCAAATGAGATATTTTGTGGGTGTATATAAAGTGAAACAAGACTTTTACTCCACCACATATCCAAGCAAGAAGCATTTGTCAAGAGTGGAGGGCGAAAACCCGAGTTTCAAACCCTAGAGGCAGAGTGGAGGTGCACGCTACGCATAGGATTGGTGTGCTACGCACTGGGCGGTGCGCTACGCATTGGGCGCACATTTCCTGTGTAAATTAACACAGGCGCTACGCACAGGGAGGTGCGCTACGCATACAACAGGGGCGCTACGCATCCATTCCAGCACTGTGTTTTGTGCCTAAAACTCATCAAATCACCCCGGCAATTACAAGTAGGTGTCTCCTTTGACTCAAGCATCAAGTTGAATGGTGTTTAATGTGTGTTTGAAAGAAATGCAAGTGATGTTGGGTTTAAGAAAATAAATCAAACCCTAGGGACTTTGTATAGGGTATTAAAAACATTGTAAACATTGTAGACATCAACACTTCATACCACAGCATCTTTGTGATTGTTTATGCCCAAATATAGCAAACAAAATACCCATTATGGCAGAATGTTTATGATGCTTCAACTGTTTTTTTGAGGATACATTGAAATTAAGATTTCTTCACACCTACAGCATACACATTGCAGTCCTCCTATTGCACCTATTTTGGTCTCAAAACCATGTCAGATACAGAGTCATCTTATGAGCAAGAAAATGAAAGTGATTCCACCACAGAGGGAAATGTGCCACAAAGACCTCGTAAAGGTGGCAAAGGTGGTAAACATCTCATAGAAGAACCCACTTCTATGGTGCAATTGCAAGCTTGCCCACTTGCCATGGATTGCTTTAGCCACCAATCATGCTATCATTTTTGTGAGCTAATTTCACAGTTTCAACATCATCGTGAATTAGCTCAGTTGTTTGTTCTCCATTTACATGATGGCCATGTGAACCTTGCTGGTGTTAATTTCATTTTGTCACCAAAAACCATTGCAGAGGCCACAGGAATTCCGAATATCGGGGAGCAATGGAATAAGCGACAACAGCTAGAGAAATCATATTATGAGCCATATATTAAACCAGGGTATATAAGGCACTTGAGTAGAGTTTTTCCTTTCCATTACCTGAATGATCGGTTTGCACCTTTGATGAAACTTATCATCCGATATTTCAGTTGTGAGGGCAGATTCTCACGTCTTTATCCATACCATGTCCATTTATTGATGCATTTTACAAGGGTGCGCCTGATGAAAATCCCATATTTTATGTTTCGCAACATAGAGAGGATGGTGCCTTTAGTGCAAAAGAAGAGCCCAACGCAGCAGCACAGGTGCATATACCATTATGCATTGATCAAAATCGTGGTGATTCATCAGCTAACACAGCAGGGCATTACATGGGAGGATTTTATTGCTCGTGACCTTTTCACAGTGCCTCAGCCACCACCAGAGTTGGTTCATGATGAGGGAGGGCATTCACAGCAGCTTGACATTCCCGAGACCGAGCATGTTGATGTCCCCGTATACGTGACATATCAGAAAGGCCACAGGGCCTTATTTGCAGCCGCACGAAAAGTACTATCTCCACCCGGGGTGGAAGGGGTCTCGTTGACACCATCAGTAGAGCGAGTATTATCTCCACATCATGTGGAAGGGAACTCGCTTCTATCTACAGCACAGGTATAGAGTCAGGACAGGGGCAAGAGACCCATGGTTGACGAGGGTCCTTCAGGAGGCCAAAACACCGATATCATTGATGTTGATGCTAGATCTCCTAGTTCCGAGCTAAAGGAGATCATCCGAGAGAAAAGGGCTGAGAATGAGTCACTGCAAAAGAAATTGCAGATGGCTAAATGGGTGATCAACTACTTAGAGCAGCGCAACAAGCAGTTGGAAGATGAGCATGAACTTTATGAGCTGCGGAAGATCCACGAAGACTGGGAATTGACCCGAAGGAGACCCGGTGATTTGACACCTATTGATAGGGAATCAACGCTCATCCGGGTCAACACTCATTTGGAGAAGTTGTTGGCGAAGGCAAATAGGGACAAGGACATGCTTCGTCACATGAAGACTCACTATTGGGCTCGCATGCATGTTTGCAAAGCGAGAATCAAGGTCCTCAAAAGTCGTTTGAGCAAAGCACAAAAACGACACAAATGGCCTGATCCGCTTCGAGTTTTGGCCGAGGCTTCACTAGTTGAGCATGATACATGATGGAGGGTCTTCACTCCAATTTTGGGCACATTTCAAGAAAATTTTTTCATTTCAAAAATTTTGGCTTGAGAAATAGGTTTTTGGGTTCTACGCATAGCGCGCAGCGCGCTACCCTGAAGATTGGGAGGTCCAATTAGCAAATGGCTTGTATTTTTGGATTTTTCATGAAGAAATACACTTGTACAACCACTGCCAAGGCATTTCATCAAGTTCTGGATGGTCAAAATGTCCAAAAACATCATGAAAACCACCTTGCTGCCACCTTTTCCAACTGCAGGAAGTACCTCTGGGAGAATTCAGTATTTAGGGGGCAAATGAGCTCCAAATTGGAAAATTCCACTTGGGTTGGAAAGTAAACATCCAGGGCTTTCCAACGAGCTATCATGAGCTCAATTTTGATGTCAGGAAGTGCTCCAAAAATAGGCTCAAATGGGCGCTACGCATAGGGATTAGGGGCGCTACGCATACAGTTTTTGGCCCAGATTTTCACCTTCAGCTCAGGAATTCGGCTAGTTTACACCAGTTTCACCCTTTGATGTAATTTTTCACCCAATATGATGTAATTTGATGTATGTAAGGTAACATGGCACTTATCTACCTTCTTCTAGATGATTTCATTCACAAATTAGCAAGAAATCAATGTAATGAATCAGTTTCCTTCTTTTTAGAGGCAGGTTGTTTGGTCATCTAGATTCTTGCTCCATGTTTAGAATTTGTTCAAACTGCTCCTAGAAGGAGGAGCTCGACCCCTAGAGGTTAGGGAATGAGGATAGCTTGGTCTATATATGTAATTTTTCAATCTTGTAGCAGAGTTGGACTCTTGGGATAGTTTTGGAGACTATATTGTACATATTTTACCAGCATTTTTGGCAAAGGAAAGACCAGGGTTTTGCAGCACTACTTGGGATCCATGTGGCTTTATGTCTTGATGGTGTTTTTCTCTCAATATTTGTAAGTTGTGTATGTGAATCATTATCTCTATTGAATCTTCTCTTATTAAGCAAATGAAGTGTTAAGGTAGAATCCATGAAATTGCTATGCTATGCCTTTAAATTTGTTTAATATTCTATGTTTTCTTCAGTTTAAGGAGAATCCTTGAGACCCCTTGCTCTCCTTAGCCTCTCACCGGTCTGATATATCAATTTCACCTGCTTTAAGGCATCAAAACAATTTCCTATCTTGCCCCAAGTGGACCTCTGCAAAAACTGTGCCTAATCCCCGCACCCAAAATTGCCTTTCCCTTGATTTCAACAAAATCATAAAAAATCAATCCTAAACTCTTTGTACTTAATACCTAGCCTAAAATCAGTCATCAATTCGGTCATCTCGAGCCTTTTTGATTACCTTTTGCCGAGTTTGACCCGGAGAGAGCCCTCTCCTGTCCTCATAGGGCTAGCTATGAGGTTGAGCGTGGTTTGATGTGGCCTTGAGTCTTGCCTTATTTCAGCCTAAGGCAGAATTGAGCGCTAACACCTTTCACTGTTATTATTACTTTTGGTAGTAAGTTCTGGAGGATACTATAAGTAGCCCTGCCTACTGTCATCTCTTTTATCTATATTAAGAAATGCAGTAAAATCATCTCCCAGACTAAGAAATTTGTTTTCTTTCTGATTCACTCTCAAAGTAAGGGGAATATTTTGGCCACATCCATAGCCCCTGTGAACGGTTCCACCACGCAGTAGAAGCAGGTGGATAAATTTGTGGAAGAATATAGGGGCATCTTCTCCTAACCCACAAGAGTACCTTTGCACTAACAGGTCAAACATTTGATCGTTCCCGGAGCACCTCTACCCAATGGATCAATATACTGCCACTCCATTTTTCAAAATAAAGAAATCAAGTCATAGATATAGGAGTTGTTGGCAAAAGGGCACATCTGACCAATTTTCTCACCTTGTGGGAGCCCAATTGTACTTGTACAGAAGAAGGATGGGACCCAGAGACTCTGCATCGATTATCGGGCACTAAATAAAATCATTGTTAGGAATAGGTATCCAATCCCACATATTGATTACCTTCTTGACTAGCTCAAGGGAGCCAAGTATTTCAGCAACATCGATTTGAAGTTTGGCTATCACAAGGTTCCAATAGAACCCACAGCTATATGAAAGATCACCTTCAAATCCAAGGAGGGCCTTTTTGAGTGGTTGGTCAAGCCTTTCGGTTGAAAAATGCCCCTGCAAATTTTATGAGGTTGATGGATGACATATTTCTATCCTTCACCAACTCGTATGTGGTTGTATATCTGAATGACATCCTCATCTTTAACAAGAATTGGGAAGAGCACTTGCAACACATTCGGCAGGTCCTTCAAATCCTGTGAAAACACAAACTACGTGCCAACTTGGAGAAATGCACCTTTGGCATAAGTGAGGTCCAATATTTGGGTTACATCATTGATTAGAAAGGTGTGCATGTGGATCCAACTAAGATCCAAGTCATTCAGGATTTCCCAGCCCCAACCAATCTAATAGAGCTTCACAGCTTCTTGGGCCTTGCCAATTTTTATCAGAGGCTTGTTTTTGAATTCCCTCATATCACTTGTCCTTTGAGTAAAGTTACCATGTGCATAGTGAAAGAAAAATGTTTTTGGTATGAATCCTAACATAAGGTGTTTGTTGAGTTGAAGCATCACCTTTGCTCTGCACCAGTAATCACATTGCCAAACCTACAACAACCATTTGAAATTGAGATAGATGCCTCTGAATATGCTAATTGTGTAGTTCTCACCCAACAAAGGCAATCAATTTCCTATCACAATGAGAAAATTTCTAATACAATTTGAAATAACCCACCTACGATAAAGAGATGTATTCCATCATGTAAGCTTGTCGGTAATGGAAACATTACATTATGGGGAAGGAGACAGTTATCCACATAGATCGCCAACCTCTTCAGTTTATAGAGACATAAGGGAAGTTTTAGAATCACCACCATTACAAGTGGTCCACATATATGCAACAATTCCATTTGCACATTAAATACAAGAAGGATAGTTGATTGTAGCACTGACCATTTTTCTCAACCCTTGTGTCCACGAGACCTCTAGATGGATGCAACTATACAAAAATGATCTAGATTTTGCCACCACATACCAGGTTCTAGTGGATGGCAATCAAGTACCAGACTTCCACCTCCAAGTTGCATTATTATGCTACTTGAGTCACCTTTGTGTTCCTTCAAGTGAGTGTTCCAAGTCTATTTGGGAGGCACACTATAGTCAAGTCGTAGGACACTTTGGTGTGGAGAAAATTGTCCTAATACTACAAAAGTATTTTGATTGGCCAAAACTCCAATAGGATGCTAGAAAATATATTAGATCGTGCACTACTTGTGCCATTGCCAATCCAACCATCAAGAATCAAGACTTATACACTCCTCTTCCTACTCCCAGGCAACCTTGGGAATCCATCTCCATAGATTATTTGTTTGGCCTCCCTGTTATCAAACATGGTAATGACTTTGTATTTTTGGCCATGGATAGCTTTTCTAAGATGGTGATATTAGTGGCCTGCAAGAACGGTATCACAGTAGAGGACACTGCCAAACTCTTCTTTAAATGACTGCGAGTACATTTTGGGATCATGTAGACAATTATATCATATCAGGATCGTAGGTTCCTAAGAAAATTATGTTCAAACCTCTAGTCATAATTGGACACCAATCTCACCAAGTTGACTTCATTCCATCCCAAAACTGGTGGCCAAACAAAGATCATAAATAGGATGATCATGCACATACTACGCATGTACAACTCGAAGCATCCACTAGCATGGGATGAGAGCCTTCCCTATATGTAAAAAAGCTATAATAGAGTTCTCCATATCTCGATGGGTTCCATCCCCCTTAAAGTGGGTCTAGGATTCCAACCATTGTGTTTGATTGATGTTGCCATGCCTCATATGACTACACAAACAAAATCATCACATGTACAGTCTAACGTTGATAAAGAAAGCAGGCTTATTGAACGCATCCAGCACATCCACCAGTAGGTTCATAACATCTTGGATAAATCAAATGCCATGTACAAACAAGGACATGATAAGCATTAGGTGCCACATAAGTTTCACGTGGGTGACAAAGCTTGGTTGCATTTTTAGAAAGAATGCCTTATCGAAGCCCATTAGAACCTTTAAACACTACGATACATGCCTTACACCATTAATTAGGCTATGGGAGACAATTATTTCAAGCTCGGCATTCCCCATTCCTTGGCCTGCACACAATTTTCAATGTGGACCGCATTCGTCCATACTTTCCACCATTTTTTAACACATCGGGCATTGTTGAACAACTAACACTAATAGATCTCAACCCAGACTTCATGGAACATGCCACAACTGATCGAATCATGGACACACAGATCAAGAAAACTAGCAAGCAGAGGATCCAACTGTATCGGGTTGTCAAAGTTGGCCAACACTTGTACCATGGCAAGTGGTTCACCGGGGACCAATTTCAGCAGAAGTTTCCCCATCTCATCGAAGCACTCAACACAATGGGGAGCATTGATTCCTAAGGAGGGAGGATTGATCTAGGTGGATATTTGTGACCACTCACCTCTTCCACTTGGTCCCCCAACATTATTTCTTTCATTTTCCTTAATTGTAGCACAATTTACTATTTTTTGTAATTTTTCGAATCTTGAACTTTCAGAGTCCTTTTGAGGCCCTAAATGACGTTTTTTGGAAAACAGGTATATTCAAAATTTGTAGCATGGGTTTGTAACCGAAATTTGTATTCCTCAGATAAATATTTCTAACTAGCTATCATACGCATCAAACGAAGATCATATACCAAAGTTACGACCCCAAGAATTTGGTGTACCAACTAACCCCAATGAAGCCCACAAAGTTTTAGTGCTTCATCTCTGAGGGTTAGGTTTTTGGATATTTAGGGTTTTCCCTTGCTTCTCAATAATAAAAAGGCCTTCAAGCCTCATTGTAACATAGTTCTGAGGCATGTAGCCATCACGTATCTTCTCAAAGATAAGTTACCGTCACATCAGTTGGTTTATTTCCATTATGCATGTAAACAATTTTTCAGTACTTGTTATTAATGAATTGAAGTTCAAATTTCGTTGTAGATCTATTTTTTTTGTATAAATTTGTATTTCATTTCATTCCTGCATAAATCTGGATCAAGACCATATGGAGGGTTTTTCCTTTGATAAAGAGGAATCACCTCAGGTTGCACAATGTACTAGTAGCATGAATAGTCATTAACATGGCTCAAAACATGTCTAGAATTTATGCTTCTATGGACAATCAACAAGCTCACCCTAGGAATCTATCATTGAAATGGAAGGTATCATTTTTAATCAAAATATCTCTAATTTAATTGACCCTAGTTTGAATTTTTGTTATATTAATCCAACAATTGTTGAAAAATGCACCTTGACAAAGGAAGCGCACAAGGAATCATAATTGGTCTATCTAGCCACATCGACCAAAAGGAGAGTGGAATATATGAAAAAATTGTGCCCCTTTGTGTTGAGTGACATGCATAAAATGACCAGTTTTAATGTATTACCATTGGGGGCATGCAATGCATTGCTCATAATGGACTAGTTGGCCTGTCATAAAACAAAGTCTAGTGCTTTGAAAAGTTGATTGAAAGACTCAATGAGGACGGTAAAAGAATAGTTTTGCAAGGGAATATGAAGACCATACTAGTTAGAATAATCATATAAATGCAAGTCTATAGGAGTTGTCAAAAGGGGTGCAATTTGTTTGATGTCCAAATAACCAACATTCCTGGGAACAACAATGGCAGTGGCTTATAGGAGCACCTGGTGTTGAAGCAGTTTGAGGATGTTTTTCCTGAGGAAACCCTAGGGTTACCTCTGCTCAAGGAAGTTGACTTCTCCATAGAATGAATTCCTAGGACAATGCCAACATGCAAATCTCCTTATTGAATGAGCACTTCAGAATTCAAAGAGCTAAAGCTATAACTCAAGGAAATGTTATACAAAAGCTATATTAGGCTTATTCTATCACCCTAGGAAGCATTGGTCTTGTTAGTGAATAAAAAGGATCACACTCTAAGGCTATGCATAGACTACATGAAACTTAATAACGCTGCCATAGTGAATCAATATCCTTTGCCTCGGATTGATGACTTTTTCGATCAATTAAGGGGAGCAACAATCTTTTCGAAGATTGACTTGAGATATAACTATCACCAAGTGCACATTAAGGAGGACGGCATTTATAAGACAATATTCAGTATAAGGAATGGACATTACGAATTTGTAGTTGTGCCCTTTGGGCTTACTACTATTGCACATGCTACCTTTCATGTGTCTAATGAATGATGTATTGAATCCATACTTGGACAAGTTTGTATTGGTATTTGTTGATGTTATCTTGGTTTATTCAAAAATTAAGGAGAATGAAGAGAACTTAGATGTAGTGCTACAACTATTGAGGGAACACAATCTTTATGCAAATGTTAGCAAGTGTGAATTCATCTAGTCTCATATCCAATATTTGGTACATATAGTCTAAAAGGAGGGAGTGGTTAATGAGCTAAGGAAGTCAAAGCTATTATGAAATGGCCAACACCAAGAAATGCGACTGGAAATATATCATTTATGGGATTAGCAGGCTACTATAGGAGGATCATAAGGAACTTCTCCAAGATTGGTCACCCAATTATAACATTGCAAAGAAAAGGAATTAAATTCCTACGAATAGTTGAATGTGTTGTAAGTTTTGAGCAGTTGAAGCATTTGCTTACTCATGCATCGATATTAATAATAACATATCCAAAAAATAATAAAAAAAAATTAAATTAAATTAAATTAAAAAAATAAAATAAATAAATAAAAAAAAAAATAAAATAAAATAAAAAATATTGTGGTATATACATATGCCTACAAGGAAGGAATTGGATGAGTCTTGATGCAAGAATTCCAAGTGGTATGTTATGAATCTAGGAAGTTGAATAAGAACGAGCAAAATTATGTGACTCACAATTTAGAATTGTCTACCATTGTTCATGCATTGAATGTGTGAAGGCATTATCTCCTTGGAAGGAAGTTCACTTTAATGACAAATCATGGGGGTGATCCATAAACTGTCGTGGATATTCCACTAGACATTTCGTCACAACAAATCTAATAAAATATACTTAAAAATCCAAGATCTACATTATTACAATTTTATTTCTCTTTAGATTTATATATCCGTAGATTATTATTAATAGAATATGTGTGCAAATTAAAATAATGCATAAAATAGAGAACAATGAAATAAATTCTCACACACACATTTGACACAAGATATGACGTGGAAATCCCTTTTGGGAGAAAAATCCAGTTGGAAGGTGAGGCTACTCTACTCTCTTTCTCTAAATAGAAAATGTATACAAGTACAAAGAAGTGTGGTTTGTGGCCTATGGGCTACTATAGGGCACAAATCCTCCTTGTGTTCTCTATCTCCTATCCCTCTTGGATATTTTTGCTCAACTATGGAACAAATTCACTCAAAAGAATGGAACCCCTTATCGTAGCCCAATTATATCACAGCCCAATAGCCTACTAGTGATTAGGTTTGACTGCCTCAACTCTCAACCAGAGTTATAATATAGACTCTTTTAGAGTCTTCTACATCGTAACCACATGCCTAGCCCCCTTTTTGAATAATGGGTGCTAACATCACATCCTCTCAGATTATAGTGGTGAAAACAAGAAGGCTAACTTTTGAGTAGCATAACTTTCACATATGGACTCTAATTGACGTTATTCGTGCAACGTTGGGAAGGTATTTGTCTGTATAATAAGAAAAAAATGTGTTGTGTTAAAGAAACAAATTTTTACCTGCAAAATTTGTCATTTGATGCCTCAAAATACTCTTGGAAGGTTTCAGGCCCCAATTTGCCAAACTAAGTCCAGCCGATAAAAATGGTCCTAAGAGCTAATTCCTCTACTTTTCCACTCTAAAAGTATCAAGATGGATGAAAAACAATATAATGATCCAATTCGGATCAGTGCTCTGAAGTATTTATTTGACCAACCAAAATTAAATTCCTGATAAGCTAGATGGACAACCTTAATTAGTGAATTTGATTTCGAAAGTATATATATAAAGGGCAAGGAGAATATAGTCATTGATGCACTCAGCATGAGGTTACGATAGGATGTGCAACATTCATATCACCTAGATTGATCCAATGAATAGGGTACATATTGGGCTTGATATGTTCAAGGAGATGGAACATGATATGGTAACCATTATGTAGAAGTTAAAAGTGGCTCAAGATAGGTAGAAGAGCTATGTAGACCAGTATAGAATACATAAAGAGTTTAAAGTAGGGTACCATGTGTATCTTCAAGTCATACCTAAGAAAAGATATTTGAAAGTTGGGTCTTGTAATAAGTTGGAACCATGGTTTGTGGGCCATTTCATGTTTTAGAGAGCATAGGATCAACAATGTATAGGCTAGCATTGCTACCTACAGTGAAGGTTCACAATGTATTCCATGTTTCTTCACTAAAACGATATGTGTAGAATTTTAACCATGTGATTGATTAGTTTGTGCTACAATTAGAACCAGAGGGAGAATCCCTGTTGGAACCTTTATGCATTCTAGATCAGAGGAAGATCACCCTCCAAAACAGAGTAATCGAGCTAGTCAAGGTGCAGTGGAGACACTTTGCACTAGAGAAATCCACATGGGATATGGCTAAGAAAATGAGGGTATTATACCCATTTTTGTTTGCAGATTAAGAAAATGTAAATATGTTTGTAAATTTAAATGTATATGTAAATGAATGAGGAAGATTTGTGTATATAAATATCTTGTAAATAGTGTGTGTGTGTTTGGGTATATAAC
Source organism: Pinus taeda (assembly GCA_000404065.3). Classification (NCBI taxonomy): domain Eukaryota; kingdom Viridiplantae; phylum Streptophyta; class Pinopsida; order Pinales; family Pinaceae; genus Pinus; species Pinus taeda. Next base: position 37,859 of record APFE030631345.1, on the reverse strand, counting down.
ATTGAGGACAATATTCCTCTAAGGGGGGTGGGGTCTCTTAACAATCCTCTTTCTCAAACCCTCTTGTAAATATTATTATAAATTGTTAAATTCATTTAAATAATGCATAATTATGAATAATGAATGGTTGAGATGGGACACAGAATCATAGATCTACAGGTGGAGTTACTTGTAAGCCACATTTTCATTTAAGTTATCACCAAATTTCATGTTGGGGAGATGGCCCTATTGCGGGTATGTAATGGAGAAAATGGGGTTCCCAATGAGAGGATGATTTTATACGACAACCTCGTGGGTCGTATTGATAGAGTCAACATGCAAGAGGAGTCATACATGTAAAAGAGGAAGGGAGTGTGGAAGGGATTGTTACACTCATGGTGCATGTTTTAGGACATATAAGAAATTTCTGCTTCTCAACAAAACCCTCATGATGAGACATTAAAACATTTTATTTCAAATCCCCATTCTAGAAAGTTGTCTTTACATCCATTTAATTGATTTCCCATCCATTATGTGTTGCCAAAGAAAATATGATCTAAATGGTCACTCATTTTGTTGTGGGAGTGAAGGTTTCCTCATAGTCAACACTTTATATTTGTGAAAATCCTTTTTCCACGAGCTTTTATTAATTGTGCAAATCCTTTTTCCATGAGACTTTATTTGTTCTTGTCAAGTGTGTCATATGATCTATACTTTTTTTTGAAGTCCCACTTGCAACCAATTGGTTTGGTTCCATATGGAGGGTCCACCAACTTCCAAGTTCCATTTTTTATGATTCCATGATATTCCTTCTACGTGGCTTCTTTCCATTCACCATGAGAAGAAAATTATTTTAATTAAGTGGGTTTAAAGTTAGTAGACAAATTCAGTTCACAACTACATGAAATATCCATGTCATCCTCATCCTGGTTCCAGTCTTTATGATCTCATCAGGATGGACACTTTTAAGTCTCTTGATCAACCATTTTGGTCGTTTTGGAGAAGAATTAGATGGATCCTATAAGGGTGTGGCATTATAAATGTTCAACTTCTCAATTATGCCTATAACATCGTCCAAGTATAATGAGTTGTCTAGAACTTCTTCATGAGCAGGAGTTGATTCTATAAAGGGAGATTCCAAATATTGACCCAGAATAGGGCTCCCCCCTTCAACATTTAGAATCTCATTGTCAAATTCATTATATGTCTTCATTGGAGATATCCTTTTTAGGCGATCAAGATGTCCCTAAATAGATTTATTTCTTTTGGTGGACTCGAGAAATATGACATCTCTAGAAAGTATGAATATTTGCCTCATTGTAAAGATGACAATCCTTGGTGGCATTAGAGTATCGCAAGAAAATACATTTACAACTCCTTGTAGCAAGTTTATTTCTCTATTATTTTGGAATCAAGGGATAGTAGGTGGACCAAAAACCCTGAGAGGCCTAATGGAGGGGGTGTGGCCATACCACATTACGTGAGTCTTGCTTCAAAGTGCATGTGATGGGCATATGTTCTTTACATAGACTACACACAAAACAATTGCTTCATCCAAAACATCAATTTTACATTCTTAAATAACATCATGGAGCATACCATATTCAACAATGTTTTCTTCATCCTCTCAGCTACACCATTTTGTTGAGGATTGTATGGAATTGTTGTTTGATGTTGGATCCCATGTTGTCAAAGATAAGATTCAAAATCACTACTAGTGTATTTTTTACCATTATCAATATGAAGGGCACCAATCTTAGTTTTTACTTCATTTTCAATCCATACATGAAAGTTTTAAAATATTTCAAATGCTTTAGACTTTTATTTCAACAAATATACCCAACACATTCAAGTGTAATCATCAATAAATGTCATGATGTATTTTTTTCCATTTGTAGAAGGTACAGGCATAGGACCACACAAATCTGAATGAATCAAACCAAGTTTTCTACATGCTCTATAATCATAGTCGTTGAATGGTTGTTTGTTATGTTTTCCGAGAATGCAGGCCAAACATTGCTTTAGGGTTACTAGGAATATTTGGAAGACCAAAAACAACATTATTTTTCATCAAATAGAGACTATCATAATTATTATGTCCAAATCTAAGATACCAAACAAGACTTGAAGACAATGTACCTTCATTATGTTGAGTGAGAAGGGTAAAATGTTGTAGAGAAGATGAAAATGTCCCCTTTAGATTTAGAAACATGTATTCTTCCTCACCAATCATCTCGATCTTGTTGTTGGAAGTCCTTGTCTCAACTCCATCAACTTTTCAAACTTTTTAAATAATTTTTTTCATTCATTATTTATTCATCTTCTCTTTGGTCGTTTGACTCTTCTTTCAATCACTCACTTTTTGTCCTGAGGATGGATTCCCTTTGGGATTCAAAAATTCGACAAGATTCATATAATAGTGTGGATAATCCAAACTATATTCTTCCAAAATAAGGCCACAGAAGATTAAAACCTAACATGAATGGAGTTGTTGGAATTATGGCTAATGTGTTGCCCTTGATGGCGACCTGATTGATAAAGATGTACGTGATGTCAACATTGTGATAATATGATCTCATGTAGTTTGGTATATATACTACAGAGGACATGGACAGAGGGATGATATTTCAATTACATTTGGATGACAAAAAGTAAAAGTTCAAGAAAGTATACGTGATTCCTATAAATAAGGGTGCATGTCCTATGAGTAAAAGTCATGTATAGAATCTGAACCATAGAATTCTTGATACCATAGGTCATTATCATGGTATTGGCCCATAGCAATCGAAGCGAAAATGGTTATTTGAACCCATCAAAGAATACTAACGACATTACCAAGGGATTTACCTAAGGTATTGGCTAAGGCTAAAACTCTATATGGACATGGAGATCAAGGTGTTAAGTGTGAAAGTTATGGGTTATTAATGTGTAATCTGATCTGAAACAGTGATATACTAGAGAGAAAGGAGATGGCTAAGATCTGATAGATCTGAAAGTGTAGTGCAGACTAATGAATATACTTACTTGATAGATTTATGATTGTAGCTAACAATGATAGATCTGTGACAATAATGATACTCTAGTATGAATGTGTGACAGTGAAGTTTATGTAGTATGTGTTGTGGTTGCAACGAAAGTATGTTTCAGTAATTTTAGATCTATACGCTAGTTTGTTGTTTTATAGTCGCGTACATACGTGAATCTGGTTATGTATAGTCACGTATAAATTTTGTGAATTTATTTTGTATTTTGAGATCTGTATGTGGGTGTTATGCATGGTAGTCATGTACGTACGTTGATATGTTTCATGAATGTCGCGTATATGTTCTATGGTTTGCGGTGTTGATAAATGATGATATTTGATGAGTTATGTTCTGCTTGATGTTGTTCGTTGATGAAGTTTTGATCATGTTGATCTATGCCTTACAGTATTGATTGGGTTGGATGCTCATGATTGGAATATTGGTTAGTAATGATGTTATAGTGATCTATGATTGATTCAATGATTTATGTATGGCTCAGTGGTTAATTCAAGGTTGCAGTGATATATGATACGGTAGTCAATGATTTGAGATCTATACTCAGGTGTAATACACAGGAAGCACATACATACACGGGTCTGCTTCAAAATAGTAGTGTATACATTATGAAGTAAATCTGATTAGGGTTTGCAGTGATAACACTTTGTTTTAGTGATAGTTAATAAAGTATCGTTTGGTATATTTGTGAGTGTTTATGCATTAGTATGATCAGATTACATTTGTTATGGATTGATTTGATATAATTACAATGGTTCAGTGAGATTCAGTTTAGTTATTGGTTTATTAATGATATAGTGATTTAGTTGGTCCTATGATTGAAGTTAATATTCAATATTCAGTCAGGTATTGAGCATAATGAAGGGTGCGGGTCCAATTTGAAAATGTGATGAAAGGTGACCTACAGGTTGCATGATGATTGTTTGATAGGTGGATCCAATTTGAAACATTTTGAAAAGTGGTCCACAAGGAATTGAGTGTTGTAGCCTTCAAAAAGGGGTTAGAAGCTCTCTTCTGATAGAAGTCAGTGAATGAGTTTAGGGGGTTGTGGCTCCCTTCTAGTGGGTGTTGGAGAACGAGTGGAGGTTGTAGCCTCTTGCAGGTAAGTGCTTATGTGCTGGTAAGAGTTTGTGCTAGTGCAAGATTGTAAGAAGAATTTATTTATATAATAAGAAAGAAGATAGAGATGGCGACAGTGGTGATTTTCTCCCACACTATGTTTCCACCTAAAAATATTGGTGTTCTCATGTGATGTTTTGTTACTTATGTGTGATGGTTTATTCTACTGTTATGTCTCATGGTTACTGTTTAATTAATAAATAATGAAATAATGAAGTACTGGTTGAAGATGAATATCTGGTGAAACATATAAAAATCAGTTATTTGGATATATGTGATTTACATTTACCACAGTCACGTACATATGCGAGGTTCATGAATGACAATAGTGTACATAAATCAGAATATGAAATGAAAAGTTAAAGTGAGTTTAAAATACCGATTCACCCTACCCCACCCCCCTCCCCTTTCTTAGTATTTTTCCCAACAATTGGTATCAGAGTAGGTCCCTCAGAAGAAGCTTGATCGCTTAAAGGGAGTTCCATCAAGATGAGTAGTCAAGAAGGGGTATTTTATGTCAGTCCACCTTTATTTAATGGAGCTAAATTTGTATTTTGGAAAGTCATAATGAGATAATATTTGCAGGCACTAGGAGATGATGTATGGGCAATTGTTTAAGGTGGATATCAATATCCAAGCTCCATTCCCACAGATAATGCAGTGAAGAAACAATATGAGACTAATGCAGAGGTTGTAAATGCTATATTGGGAAGTTTTGTTGAATCTGATTTCATGAAATTCATGTAGCTGAACACTACAAAGGCAATATGGGATAATCTTGTTCAAAGCTATGAAGGTGACACTAAGGTAAAAAGCATTAAACTTTAAACGTTTCGAATTCAGTATGAGACTCTTAGAATGAATGATGATGATATTATTGTAAGTTTTTTCCTTAGAGTAGACATAATTGTTAAATCTATGAAAACTCTTGGTGACAAAATAAAGGATGCTACTATTGTTGAAAATATTTTGAGATCACTAACTCCAAAGTTCGATTCCAAAGTCTCCGCCATTGAAGAAATGTAGGATTTGAATAGTCTTACTCTTGAACAACTCCATGGTATCTTGACAGCTTTTGAGATGAGAAAAGGGGGTACATCAAGTATGATAGAAACAACCTTCAAATCCATTCATAAAGGGAAAGAAAAAAAAAAAAAGCTTAAAGATACAAGCTACATTTCAGATGAAGAAGAAGTGAATTTCGTGAGAAATTTGCAAGTGGGAACTGGTAAATTCAAAGATAATTTTCCCTTTAAATGCTTTACTTGTGGAAGAGTAAGTCATTATGCATCCAAATGTCCATATAAAAAAAAAACCATGATAAGAAAGAGAATGGAAAAGATGTTGACAAGAAAAATGCCAAAAAGAAGTTTTCTACCAAGAAAAGCTTTTATTCTAATGAATATAGTCAAAGCACATTTGATGATAATAAAAAATTTTGATTCAGATTGTAGTAGTTTTTATCAAGTACTTATGTCTCTTGAAGGTCGATCAATTAATGAATGATATAGTTGTGAAGAAGATGACTTAATGGAAACATTAAATGAAATTAATAGGCTTACGTATGCAAACAAAGAACTGGAAATAAAATAAAGTAGTATGGTAAAGGAAATAAGCATGTTAAGGATGTGGTTGGAAGAAACCAATAGAAGAACAGAGGTCTTAAAAAAACTACTTCAAAAAAGGGAAATCATTATGAAAAATTAGAATCAGAAGTTGTAACTTTAAGGAAGGATCGTGTGAAAATCAACAAATGGTTAAAGGCATATGAATCACTAGAGAATATTATCAATGAACAACATTCCACTCTAATCAAGATAGGCATTGGATACAACCACATGGATTCACATTCGCAATGTAATAAAAAGAACAACCAACATGAAGTTCTTCAAAATAAAATTGAATCAAGTCACACGTCTAAAAGGAAATCTCCCAGTTAAAAGTCAAAAGCAGTCCCTATGTATGAAGGATGGTTTCATGGATACTATTTTTCTTCTAACTCATTTGGACATAAGGTCACTGATTGCAGGTCAAGCATTTGGAATGGAAGCAAAAGATTGGATAAGTTCCACAAGTTCGAGCACATGATTATAAATTGCAAGCATATTTGGAGGAAGAAGGAACATTAGTCAGAGATGTAGGGAAGATTGTCTCTATTGCAGTCCATTTCTCTTAAAGCATATGTCTAACAATGACTGTAGAAGTAAATGTGAGGTACATAACCTCATCAAGGGTAGGTGATGATGATCATTTCCACAAGATTAGTGATGTATGATCTCAAGGGGAGCTATGCATGTGTATTTAGATAATGATTCCCTATGATGTTTTGATATTTTGGTGATGTTTATGTTACTTCCGACGTATCTAATGAAGTAACAGTAAACATGAATAGACATGTCACATTCAGGGGGAGTTGTAGTTGTAAAAAATCAGCAGTTTACTTTATGTACGCGGATCTCATGAAGGGTAGTCACGTGTATACGCATTTTTTGATCTATACAATTGTGTATATTTCAGTGATGAATTAACAGTGGCACAAATTCAGGGGGAGCCTCTCATATGATTTTATCAGTTGGTTATTAGCATTCTGGCACTGACATTGTTTTATTAGCAGACTATTAATGATATGATGCTTAGGAATGATGTTGGTTCATGTGTTGTTGCAAAATGTTATTATTGTTGTGGTTATTTAATAGATTTTCCAATTGATGAGATGATCATATTTGATAGTGAATAGTTGGCACACGTTCAAGGGGAGTTGTAACTGAAAATATCAGCAGTTTAGTTTCTATATGCAGATATTTTGAAGGACAGTCGCATGTATATGTTGTTTTAGACTAGATATTCGTGTATGCCTCTCAATAAAAGGAAGTAGCACAGACTCAGGGGGGCTTATTATATGCTTCCATCGGTGATTTTTCTTATTCTGATATTGACTTGTTGCATACTGTTAATATTGCACTTATGTTGCTAGGAAATGATGATGAGTTTATGAATTGATGATGAAAAAGTTCTTGATGCATTTTTTGATTGATGAGATGGATATAATATTAGATTTTGGCACAGGTTCAGGGGGAGAATCTATTATGCTTCTTGTTGTGTAGGTAAATCCCCTCTGCGGAAAAAGGTGATCCCTCTAGCCTAACTGAGGTCTAGCAACAATCAAGCAACGCTAACACGCAGGTCCCTAATTGCAAAATAAAGGCCAAGATAAGAGCCTACCTTGAATCCAACGCTTATATTCGTAGAAGGGTTGTCGCTTCCGTTCTTTCGCTTCAGCTGGTCGCAATCCTCACGATCTCCGTGAACATACACCTGCACAAGTAAAGGACAAGACAAATACAAGCATAAAATCCGGGAAATGCAACTATGTATCGGTCAGAAAAGATACAACTCAAACATCATAATCAAAGACACATGAGTGGAACCATAATGATAGTCGTCTATTCTTATTAATAAAACAAAAGAGAATACAACCAAGTTTTGACGTTAAATCCTCCTTTGGTTGGGTCCAGCCAGCAAGTCCTTCAAGCATTCACCCTTGAAAGTAGATACCCCAAGACAACTCTCTCTCTCACACAAGTTTACACAAGATGGAAACACTTCACAACCTTCCTTAATCACTATAGCAATCCCACACTTAGCACACCAGCTGCCTATCAAGCTTACACACTATCAGCAATGCTCTAAACATAATCAATTCCAAAACTAGCAACTCATGGCAACGGTGGAGGCTTAAATAGGAGAAGGAGTCTCCATGAATGGTGTGAGGATAAGCTTATCTCCAAGGAAGGTGGCTCAAATGACGAAACAAACATGCCAGAGAAGGGAGGGCGACATTTACAAGGCCAACAACCAGGTCTGGAGTCATCTGGAAGGCCGGCTGTTAGAACAAATTCGCCCAAACTAGATCATCGCGAGTGCACAACTGCATTGTAGCGCTGGCATCGCTGTTGAACAACAAGGAAATTCATATCAGCACGACCATACATAAATATCAACGTGTTGTCACATGAAATTCGACCAGCGCAGGAAAGGCGTGTGCTTCCGCGCTGGCAGCGCATTGAGTCTGTTTTGGAGCGCTCATCAGCGCGTTTATTTTTACAAAAGTCGCGATGATAGAGGAAATTTTGGCAAAGTGGGTCATTTGGACACATTAGAGAGCATGAGCATGATTAATTTGGTCTCATGACACAGTAGGAAGACTGACAGGGAGATAGTCACAAATTAATGCGTAACAGATGCCCCCTAAAGCATGAAGCCCGAGAGAGTGGGGGGGATGAAATGCTTTATGGAATTGGCCGAACTGGAACACCACCAAGAAGAACCTGCACATAGTACAACTAATAGCTCAAATACATGATGTACATGGTATGGGCGTAGCCATCCATAACAGAGTACATAAAAACTGGATCCAATGTATGGACGCAGCCATCCGATGAGGATCAATGAATGGACTCAGGCATGGTCGTAGCCATCCAATGAATGAGTCATGTAGTGATTACAATAATCCACAAAATGCAACCAGGATCTCAATGTGCACAATCCGGGGTCTTGCGCTCCAACTCGACCCGAGAAAAGTACAAGTTCAAGCATGCAAATATAGGAGTCGAAGTCGAACATGCGAGAACATCATCTGATTACCAGTCAATGATGAAAACTGTTAACAGACGCGAGAGGGTACCACCAAATAATGACAATGGTCCTCAAGGTACTATAGTACAATCCACGGCGTGTGAATCAGTGAGCCGGTGTCGAACACCCGTAGAATCATCTGATCGGAGGCCAATGACGAAAACCTCGCGTCGAACACGAAGAACCTGCCATTGAGGCATGCAGGCTCTAAGGCACCTAAAGGGAGTCTCTAGGTCAACTTCCTGGATAATGAGCTGAAGTCGACAGGAAGTGATCTTGATCGAAGGTGGGCCATAATGCTTCCCACATCATCGACATGAGACAGAGAGGGACAAAATATTTTGTGTGAGATATCAGAGGGAGGTTGAGTATTCTGCAGAGGTCAACTTCTCTTGAACATATCGGCAGCACAACAGCGGATTTGGCAGTATTTGATGTCAAATGATAAGGGGTCATAGCGACAAGATGATGAGCAGATGAATGGTCAAATAGGATAACCCAAACCCCTGGAGGCAAGTGTGAAACAAGATGAGATGCCCCCACCCAGACACGAATGCAGACAAGTGCCATGTTCAAGAGCGACATACTGCCGACACGATGATGATTGCGGTTCCTTTATTCCCCCACCATTTCTGGCGAGTACCCTGGTTATTTTTGGATGGCAAGCTTGACAGGGATAGAATATGCTTGAGAGGCGTCATCACGACGAAACCCGATGTCATTAAAGTTTTAACAAGTCTGACAAAAGAAAAAATCGACGTCTTTTCATATTTAGAGAGTTTGAAAAGACAGCGAAAAGGAAACTCCAGGGGTGTCCTTTTTCGTAAAGTTGCGTCTCTCAAGCCCGAAAAAAGTATAAAACTATGCTCGAAAGAACCGCCCGGCCATTACGACCGAGGAGTACTTTTCGTAAGTAGTGACTTTGACCCGAAAAAGTAAAAAAGTGATCAAAACCACGTCGCTTCATGACCATTAACGAATTCGAAACGACAAAAATCTGGCGATCTTTTTTAAGTTTAAACGGTCGAAAAAAGAGCTTTAAAGACGACCGCCTCTCGTTTCTTTTAACGAGTCGAAAGGGATAACTCGGAAATCTTTTCATATTTTACGAGTCAGAAAAGAGCTTAAAGGTGACTCGGCTATGGGTTCATTTTTACACATGCTTGAACCATAAAGAACTTTTCTTGGATTCGGTTTCATGTTTACACAAGCTTGAAATGAAAAACTATGCTTGTTATAAGTTCGCATGCCCCTAGCATAATGACGCAAAACGAGGTACATGCCCCCCAAGCTTCATTGCATGCAACAAAGTGGATGGAATGAAGGTTCACGTTCGAGATCTTGGAAAGACTCGACTTGTATTTTACAAGATCTGAATCAAAAGACTTGATATGGAAAGGGGGTTGTTTCATTTTTTAATGAGGTTGACACAGAAAAAGAACTAGCCTCATAACCCTTGTTTCATTTTTTAACGAGCTTGACACAAGATCAGGAACTATGCTCAAACAGAGCTAATTTCATTTTTTAAGGAGCTTGACATAGGAAAGTGAACTATGCTCCGACCAGACCCAATTTCATTTTTTAAGGAGCTTGAGATAGGAAAGTGAACTATGCTCCGACACGAACTTCATCATAATGAACAGGAAGTCGTTAGCTCCAAGAGTGCAACTCCCAGTGGAAGGACAGCATCTTGGAAATCGGGACCCAATGCCCGCAGGACACTATGCACAATGGTAGCATCACTGGATACAGGTACGGGGTAAGTAACCACATAGTTGACCTGCGGTGGGGCAGATACAACCAGTGGATAAAAACCAGGAGGGGATGACAACTGCGCAAGAGGCACCGGGGGACTAAAGAACGATAATTGATCTATAGTCACAATTCTTCCATCGTGTGGAAAGCAAACCACACGGAAAAGTGAAGAGACAAGGGCCCCCATGGCATAAACATAGTCACGACCAAGGAGAAGATTGAAATCTAAAGCACCTTGGGTAACTAGTACGTCAATATAGACGGTCTTGCCTCCCAAAGTAATAGGGAACTGTGGAAGGATCCCCAATGGTTGACTGGTTCCTCCATCAAACGCCATCAAATTCTGTGTGACCGGCACAAGCTATGGGGAGCCCAAAGCTTGCCAAGTAGTCGAAGGCATAAGACTGATAGATGCACCCTCATCCAAGACAGTGCCAGGTACTGCCTTATCACAGGCATGTACTGTAATCTGGAAAGGCACATGGGATGGAAGGTGGAAGGCGGTCAAATGGCTCCAGTCGAAGGAAACGACGGAACTACTTGGTGGGGGAATCGTATGATTTCCCCCCTGCTCTAAGAGAACCGAAGAAGGACTCTCTAGATCAGCTAGGATAGGAGAGTCACTTTCGGGCTCAAGAGAATCTGACGAGACGAGAAGAACATGATCATGACGCTCTTCCAGAACAGAGTGATCAACAGGCGATGAACTCAAGTTGACACTTTCTCCGACCAATGGTTGGTCTGGAACAGGCTTAACACAGCCAATTTTAGGAAGAGGAGCCTGGACAAGAGAAAATTCTAAGTCAATCCCTTTGTCAACAGGGAGAGGGTCTGAAGAGAGCCTCTGATAACCAACAGGAAGTTGGGGTGAAGAAGTTGTAAGACCTTCCAAACCAGCGGAAGTTTTATCCATGAGCGGACAAAGGTGAAGGGGATGATTTCCTTCACATAGCCTACAGGGGAATCGAATCTTCCTTTCCTTCTTACTGTTGCCCGTTGATAGGGTAGCATCGCCATGACCTCCAGAGGACGATGAGGGACGAGCCGGATCGCGAGACCATACTTCAAGGATCCTGGGAATGCCAGGACAATCACGAAGAAGGTGGTCATCCTTGCACAATCTACAAGGAAATTTGACCTTCCGTAGAGGAGCAGAGGGTGGCTCGACTTGAATTGGGTTTGGAGCAGTCACTGCACTTCTAGCCTTTCCCTTAGGAGACTTCTTCTTCTTCGTCTTCTTCTTCTTCTTCTTAGCCACCTGGTTACTTGAATTCAGACTTTCACCAGGCGAAGTAGAAGATGAGGACGTAGAAACAGGCGAAGAAGGGGAGAGGTCCACCTTGGAATCAACATGATGTTGTTCAGGTGTAGGAACTAATTGACTAGTACTTGAGACGGTCGGGACCAGAGAGGTTGAGAACAACCAAACAGGAAACCCAACAGTTAACCCAGGAAGGGACAACGTTGCCATGTAAGGAGCACCAACATTTCCTAAAGGAGAGAAATGACCAGGATTCCCATCAGAGGGGATGCCTGGGTTAGTGAACTCTAGAAAAGTTGCCATTTAAACGAGAAAGAACCCTACTCAAGCTAACGATAAAAACCCTACTCGAAACTAGCGCAAACAAGATATAAAAAGGTAAATGTAATCGTGGTTGAATAAATTTTAAGACATTAGGACACAACTTGACCTTTTCATGTTTTAAGAGTCGAGAAAAGGACAAAAGATGACTCTAGTCACCTTCGAATATTTAATGAGCCCGAAGTGACAAATGCTCAATAGAGCCTTTTCTTTTAAGGAGTCCGAAAAGGATTAAAAAGTGACTACTCTGGAGAAATTAGGCAAGGGGTTTACCAGACAATTTGTAAAACTGCATATACACCTTAGCGATCATATGAAAGCCAAGGACTTTCCGTACGGCATTCAATCTTCCCGAATGCTGTGTTCGGTGCGTTACGGGCTGTAAGGCGGCAGACACGGCTTCCTATGGATCAAGGATGATAACCTAGTGGAGTCTCCCCATATATACGCGACGATACATGGGAGCACAAGTCTGTACTAGACCACAGTTGAATCACACAAGGAGGAATCACCCAACCTTAATGTGAGAACAAAAGTGACTAGGTTTAACGACGCAGGAGCACGTCTCTAGCCTAGACCTCTAGAATGTGAGCGTTATGTTCCAATGCATTTTTAAGTTCATTCGATTTATTTTAAAGTTGATCTTGAGTTACGTTTCGGTTTTCAGGTCCTACCGTATGTAATTCCTCAAAATCCCTAAATGCACTCTATATGCCAAAGCAGATCATTCCATACGATGAACGCTAATTACAAAAGGGTTTAGAAGCTTTCATACAAACGAAACGAACACAATCAACAAAGAATTTCCCTAATGCAGCTAATGGAAATCACTAAACTTTTCTTTAAGATTACTAATCCACTAATCAAAATGAAAAGCTCTAATTTTCATTAACTATCACAAAGAAAAAGAGATTTTCTTTTTCGATAATGACAAAATGCACTAAAGAGTTTTTGAGAAATAATAGCAAACAAATGTGGAAAAGACCGGTTGACCCCAAACAACTGTAATCCGTGCCCGGGTAGTGAAAATAAATCGAAACAATGTCAAGATTGATTCAACAACAATCACTTAAACAACCAAACAAAAGCAAGCAAAGAGGAAGGTTAAATCAAACAAAAAGAAAGTAGTAAACGAACCTTTGCAAACGAGTAACCAAGCAAAGTTGATCCAACAAAGTTGAAGCAATAAAACTAGGTCACAAAGCAAAAAACGAGATTCGCTTCAACAAAACTCGCAAAGAAGTGCTTCAATCTTTAAACAATAAAAAATCAAGTCATAAACCAAGTGGAAAAGGCAGGGGATAGCAAGACCAACAGATTCGAGAGGTGGAATTGAAAAAATTCAATTCTACAGGAATCAGCGCGAGTAGAACACAGCAACAGGGCGCTGATAAAAACCTACGCGTAGGAACAAGGTGATGTCAGCGCGGAAGAACACGGGTTAACCGCGATGGTTTGATTTCCAAAACTGTCGCGACTGTTTGGTATATTTACGCGATGATCAAGAAATCACAGAAAAGGCTAGGTGATGGCAGCGCAACTGTTTTATAAAAAACCGCGATGAAGCCAAAAAATGACCACAATCAAGCCAAGAACTCCCAAACCAAGGCAAGCACTCTTTAAACAATAAAGGCACTTCCCAGATCGACCCAGGAAACCCAAAAGCAGAGAACTAATCCCCAAACTTAGAAAAGAGAGCAGGAATTCAATTCAAGGACAAAATGGACAAGAACAGGACAACAGCTAGCTCCAAGTTGTTCAATTTGTAAACAAAACCGGAGATTGACTGAAATGGCTTTGATCTACTTCGCTAATGCAGAGAAATAGCGTTTCGAAGGCTAAGTGGCCATGCTTCAGGCTCCGTCTAAAGTTTACAATTCAAACAACAAGGTAAAGTATCCCCAGCGGAGTCGCCAAATTGTTGTGTAGGTAAATCCCCTCTGCGGAAAAAGTCGATCCCTCTAGCCTAACTGAGGTCTAGCAATAATCAAGAAACGCTAACACGCAGGTCCCTAATTGAAAAATAAAGGCCAAGATGAGAGCCTATCTTGAATCCAATGCTTATATTCGTAGAAGGGTTGTCACTTCCGTTCTTTCACTTCAGCTGGTCGCAATCCTCACGATCTCCGTGAACATACACCTGCACAAGCAAAGGACAAGACAAATACAAGCATAAAATCCAGGAAATGCAACTATGTACTAGTCAAAAAAGATACAACTCAAACATCATAATCAAAGACACATGAGTGGACCCATAATGATAGTCGTCTATTCTTATTAATAAAACAAAAGAGAATACAACCAAGTTCTGACGTCAAATCCTCCTTTGGTTGGGTCCAGGCAGCAAGTCCTTCAAGCATTCACCCTTGAAAGTAGATACCCCAAGACAACTCTCTCTCTCACACAAGTTTACACAAGATGGAAACACTTCACAACCTTCCTTAAGCACTATAGCAATCCCACACTTAGCACACCAGCTGCCTATCAAGCTTACACACTATCAGCAATGCTCTAAACACAATCAATTCCAAAACTAGCAGCTCATGGCAATAGTGGAGGCTTAAATAGGAGAAGGAGTCTCCATGAATAGTGTGAGGATAAGCTTATCTCCAAAGAAGGTGGCTCAAATGACGAAACAAACATGCCAGAGAAGGGAGGGCAACATTTACAAGGCCAACAACCAGGTCTGGAGTCATCTGGAAGGCCGGCTGTTAGAACAAATTCGCCCAAATTGGATCATCGCGAGTGCACAACTGCACTGGAGCGCTGGCATCGCTGTTGAACAACAAGGAAATTCATATCAGCGCGACCATACATAAAGATCAGCATGCTATCACATGAAATTCGACCAGCATGAGAAAGGCGTGTGCTTCCGCACTGGCAGCGCATTGAGTCTGTTTTGGAGCGCTCATCAACACGTTTATTTTTACAACAGTCGCGATGATAGAGGAAAATTTGGCAAAGTGGGTCATTTGGACACATTAGAGAGCATGAGCATGATTAATTTGGTCTCATGACACAGTAGGAAGACTGACAGGGAGACAGTGACAAATTACTGCGTAACACTTCTAATAGTGCATTTTCGGAATTATGGTTTCTTGAGAATTTTTGGTTGCATGTTGGTTTATGTTGAGTATATATCATTGCTGATGTATAATTGTTATAATTGTTATTGTTGAAGATACATATGTTGTTGTCATTATGTCATCAATGATGCATGGATCCCATATGATGAATTCATGGATATATTTTGCTTTAGTTGCACTCAGTGAAGTTGTCAATAGTGTGTTAATCCTACTTGATATACTTTATGAAGACGATATGTATGTTATGGTTATTATGTTGTTGATCAGTTCTATGTCTTGTGATGTTGGAGGTACTCTTGGTTCTCACATATGGTGTTGATGCATGGAAATAATATGTATGTGCTTCTTATGGTATTGTGATACAAGAGATTGATATGTCTTTGGTTCTTGGGGATTGTGGCTCTTCCTACAAATAGAAAGAGCATGTTGACCTTGATGACATGAGGTCAAGGGGATGAGTTGATGACATATCTCTACAAAAAAATATTATGCTTTCGTTACAGTTAGTTGGTAATACACATTTGGTCACATATTGATCGATGATGAGTATGTTCATGTTGTTACCAATGTTGTTACTATTAGATGATTATGATACAAATTTAGATCATGATGGTTGTTGATGATTATCATGACTTTGCTACTTCATTGTTGAGGTCCCTATTTTTTGGTTATAAGTGTCTTATATGTCTCTTGATGTAAAGGTCATGAAAAATACCCATGTTGTAATCATTATAAAATCCAGTCTTGTATGAGCTAATGGGATCAAGTCATAACATATGTGTAATCCCATTATTTTGGGACATTGATGTAAAATTTAGGTCCAATATGTAAACCCAATGTTTTGGGTGATTGATGTAATCATGGGAGCATAGAGTCATTGGTGATAGGAAAGGTCATATTTGTTTGAGTCTTAAATACTTATACTTTTATTGAATATCTTTAGAAGGTCAAACATATGCTCAAAGGGAGCATGGTTGATATGCAACTTTTCAATCGATACAACAATCTTCATTCAGCGTGGATCATCCCTTTTCCCTTGATGTCAAAGGGGGAGAGAATCTTGGTGTTTGGAGAAGAATGCTTGGGGATAAGCTTGGTGTGATTGAGAGAAGACTTGGTGTTTGTCAATGTATTTATAGGTGGTGTCCAAACACCAAAGTGGTTGTCATCAAGTCCAAAAGGTGAGATTGTTGGCATTATGGATAATTTGTTGTCCTTGATGGAAACCTGATTGATAAAGATGTACTTGATTTCAACATTGTGATACTTGATCTCATGAAGTTTGGTATAGATACTACAGAGGATATGGACATAGGAATGACAGTTCAGTGGCAGTTGGATGACAAAATGTAAATTTTCAAGAAAGTATACGCAGTTCCTATGAAGAAGAGTTGCATACATACACAGGTCCTATGAGTAAAAGTCACGTACAAAATTTGAACCATGGAATTCTTGATACCAAAGGTCATTACCATGGTATTGTCCCATAGTAATTGGAGCGGTAACAGTTATTTGATCCCAAAAAAAAAATACTAACGACACTACCAAGGGATTTACCTAAGGTATTGGCTAAGGCTAAAACCATATAAGGAGGTGGAGATCAAATTGTTAAGTGTGCAAGTTATGGGTTATTCATGTGTAATCCTATGTAAAACAATGATGCACTAGAGAGCGAGGAGATGGCTCAGATCTGATAGATCTAATAGTGCAGTGTAGACTAATGAATATACTTGCTTGATTTGTTTATGATTGTAGCTAACAATGATAGATCTGTGGTGATAACAATACTCTGATATGAATGTGTGCTAGTGAAGTTTGTGCAGTATGTGTTGTGGTTATAGTGAAAGTATGGTTTAGTAATTTCAGATCTATACGCCAGTTTGTTGTTGTATAGTCGCGTACATACGCCAATCTAGTTTTGTATAGTCACGTATAAATTTTGTGAATTCATTTTGTATTTTGAGATCTATACACGGGTGTTATGCATGGTAGTCATGTACATACACCGATATGTTTCATGAATGTCGTGTATATGTTCTCGGGTTTGTAAATGATGACATTTGATGAGTTCTTTTTTGTTTGTTGTTTCAGGTCGATGAAGTCTTGATCATGTTGATCTCTGTCTGACAACATTGATTGGGTTGGATGTTCATGATTGGAATATTGGCTAGTAATGATGTTATAGTGATTTTTGATTGGTTCAATGATCTATGTATGGTTCAGTGGTTAATTCAAGGTTGTAGTGATTCATGATGTAGTAGTCAATGATTTGAGATATGTACATATGTGTAATATAGAGGAAGCGCGTACATACGCGAATCTGCTTCAAAACAATAGCATATACATTACGAATTAAATCTAATCATGGTTTGCAGTGACAACACTTTGTTTCAGTGATAGTTGACATTGTATGGATTGGTAATAGAAACATCCGTCCTTTTTCCTCAAAACTTTCTTGTCACTGCGTGCGTGCGCCTCCTATGCATTCCCCTGACCTAGTAGCCGACTCTTGGTCCTCTCTTTGCAGCGCGAGGCCTCTAGCCTCTGGCCTTCCATGGCCTCTCCGATCCCTACCATGGAAGGCCCTAATCAGACCGATGCAAATGCGTGCTTGTCTGCTGCAGATGTGTTTTCTGCTTTAATAAAATCTCTTCAGCCTCAGAGAGCTCGCCCTGCGCTGTCTAAGTTTGTCAAGAAACTGGATGGGTTGCAAGAGGTCATCCTTCCTCCCTCGATACCACGAATGGCTGCTCTCTCTTTAGCTGAGCGGGGGCTCATCGAACAGTTCACCGGCCTATGGCCTTCCCCGAAAACTATTCAACGATGGATAGAAAGAAACTGGGCAGACAAAGTTAATGGAAAAATCTCCATACGTTTCTGTGGAAAAGGCTATTACACTTTCCACTTTGAATCTCGAGTAGACAAGGATCCAATCTTCAGAAATGGGTCGTACTTCATGGACTCTCATGGTCTGTACCTGAAAAAATGGACTCCAGATTTCGATCCTGAGCTGGATGTCCCTAGGTTCGTCTCCCGCACCTCCCGCTCCACTGCTGGGGAGATGATTCGGTTCGAGCCATTGGCAATGTTGTTGGAAAATACATTGATTGGTGTGAGCCCAAGGACAATATGCAGGCATGTGCACGGATATGCGTTGAAGTTGATCTAGGCAAGGATCTTCCAGAAGCAATCAAGCTAAAAGTGGACGATTGGACGCATATTCAGCAACTAGACTACGAGAAAATTCCTTTTAAATGCAAAGTATGCCACGAATATGGCCATTTTGCCAATCGATGTTCTAAAATTATTAATGTTGAACCTGCTCAATCAGAAGAACAAAATGTTGCCTCTAGCATGAAAGCAAACTCAGAAGAGGCTCCTTCTAATACTGCCCCTCCCAAGCCTAATCCCCCTTCAGCTTTGCCCAAAGCCTCCTCCTCATATGTCCCTTCTCCCTCCTCTCCTCTTGGTCCACCCATCTTCCCCACCTCGGGACGATCCACTGGTTCCCCCCTGATCTCTTCAAATCCCTTTGGTGCCCTCTCTCTCCCTGATAATGATCCCCTGAACCCCCTTGAAAATGACCCCCCCATCATTCTTTCTCTTTCTCAATCCTCCCCCTCCCATTCCCTCGCCCCACCCCCACCCCGACGATCCACTTAGAAGCTCCTCAAAAGAACACAGAATCAATCAAGAATCTCAAAAAAAAGGACCTGGTAGGAAATCAAGTAAATAGCAAAGGAATGAAAATGCTCAAAAAGACATCACCATGGGTCAACTCAAACACCCATTAAAACTTATATATTGGGGCAAAATAGAAATGAAATAACACATAAGGAGAAAGGGGGACGAACATCCCTCCGAAACCCAAATACTCAATGATGAAAGTCATATCATGGAACTGTAGGGGACTAGGGCACCCCTCAAAAATTGTTGCCCTGAAAGATCTCATAGCTCATGAGAAGCCAGGAATTGTAATGATTTAGGAAACAAAGCAAAAACTGCAAGAGATGACAAGAATTATAGAACATCTCAGGCACTATGAGGGACAAATATGTGAAGCAAGAGGAGCTTCTGGCGGTATCACCACAATGTGGAACAAAAACACTTGTAAATGCACATCCAAAATTTTCAACCCATATTGGATCAAATTCACTCTAGAAAAACAAGCAGAGGATAAACAAATAGTCATTTATAACATCTATGCTCTGAACCATTTCAGAGACAAAGATCAATGCTGGGCCACACTTCAGGAAGATATCCAAACGGAAGACAATAGAAATATCATCTTTGGGGGAGATCTAAATCTTATATTACACTCCAATGAAAAAAGAGGAGGCATCTTTACTCATGATCCTTACACAACAAAGCTAGAAAATATCATGCAAGAGTGCGATTTAGTAGATCTCATTCAAAAAATCGGAGGTACACATGGAAAAACCATAGGTTGGGTAGAGATAACATTCTGGAGCACCTTGACAGGATTTTGGTAAACACTTCTTTCCTCTCTTAGTTTTCCACTGCTCATGCTGATATTCTGCCTTATTCGGCTTCCGATCACTACCCCATTAGCATTGTTTTAGAAGTGCATTGTCCATTGGGGCCGTTGCCTTTTAAATATAATTCTCTTTGGCGTAGAAATCCTATTGTGGATCAGATTGTTCAAACAGCTTGGCATCATCATATAGAAGGATCTCCGGGATTCATTTGGGAATGCAAGCTGAAGAATACAAAACACGCCCTGAAGGAATGGGTGAAGCAACATTACAAAGAACCAAAAAATGTCAAATATGAGTTAAAGAATAAATTGAAAGAAACTCACAGGAAAATTGAGGAAAATGGGTTGTCCCAAGAGGATAAAGCATTAGAAAGTGATATATATTATCAGTCGTACCGGGTTAATAGAGAAGAAGAGCAGAAATGGAGAATGAAGTCAAGACAAATTTGGCTTCATGTAGGAGACAAAAATACAGTGTTCTTCCATAAGCAAGCAACTGTGCGGAAAGTCAAAAATCATGTCACCATGATTAACGATGAGGAAGGCCGCCCTCAAAAAACCCAAGAAGCTATCAAGCAAACTGCCTCAGCCTATTACAGAACTCCCCTAACTGAGACAAAGGAAACAGAGGATTACTCAAACCTCCTACAACATATGCCCAAAGGAATCAGTGAGGATATTAATGTAGACTTGACTAAAGAGATCAATGAAGAAGAAATACATGATGCCATCTGGGCTCTCCAGCCAGATAAAGCCCCAGGTCCAGATGACTTCCCTATCTGCTTCTATAGAACATGTTGGGGAGTAGTAAAAAAAGACCTTGTCAAAATGCTAAGATGGGTCCAACGTAAATGAAAAATTGGAGGATTTACTAATGCCACCCATCTTGTCCTTATCCCTAAAGAAAATCGACCTTTGACTTTCTCTTGCTTTCGCCCAATATCCTTGTGTAACTCATCATATAAAATTTTGACAAAAATCTTGGCTACTCGCCTAAAACCTATCCTCTCCACTCTCATATCTGAAAATCAAGGGGGTTTTTTGCCCAATAGACAAATTACAGACTCCATCCTTCTTGTCCAAGAGGCCATACACTCCAGTCAAACCCGAAATGAGAAAGGCTTCATCTTAAAGTTAGACTTAGCCAATGCCTTTGACCGTGTCAGACATTCCTTCCTGTTCGTTGTGCTTGAAAAAATGGGATTTGCCACTTCCTTTATTAGCCTTATCAAAGCCTGCATTACAGGACCTTGGATCTCCCCTCTTCTAAATGGTAGACCTGGACCTTCCTTCCAATCCTCTCGAGGCCTTAGACAAGGCTGCCCTCTCTCACCTTACCTCTTTATATTAATGGCTAAGTCTTTCAGTAGAGCTCTGGATTACAATCGTCGCATGGGCCTCATCATCGGGATCAAATTTGACAATGGAGTCAAAAACATCAATCACTCACAGTTTGCCGACGATACTCTTCTAATGCGGGGAGCTTCAAACATCATAGCCCATCGTTTTAAAACCCTCCTAGACAAATTCATGAGCTACTCCGGAGGTCTGATAAATCATCTTAAGAGCTGTATCTATGGTTGGAACACCTTGGCACATGTTCTCCATAGGATTTCTCGTACTCTTGGGGTTCCTTGTAGCTACATAAGAATTGGAGAAGACAAAATAATGGGGCAACAGCCCATAAGCCAACGGCCTGGTACTCAGCAGGTTCTAGCTTTTTTCAACAACGTAGGTATTCAAACTCTGGCCTAGATCTCTCAATGGGAAGCCCACTCCCAAACCTGGATAGGTTGGCATTTCCCTCATATTCCAGCAGATGCAGAAATCAGTCTCAACAACTTGAAAACTTATCTTCATGGTATCGTTCCCTCCCAATGCTACCTTGCTTATGAATTTTGGTGGGATCCCTCAGGCACTATCTACACTATTAAGGCTGCTTATCATCAGATCTGCACCAACGAGTATCCCATGGCAATCTGGGCACATTGGAGACTTGTTTGGAAGGCAGAAAGCCTTCCAAAAATCAAATTCTTTTTATGGATCCTCTTAAGAGGGAAAGTCCTCACTGCTGAGAACCTCAGAAAGCAAGGAATAATTGGACCAACACGCTGTCCAAACTACCAAAATGAAGAAGAGACAATCCAGCATCTATTTATAGATTGCTCTTTTGCTTCAACCTGCTGGAAGGAAGCCTTTCGGAGTCACAATCGCCCCTGGGTGCCTGGCACTAGTATATCTGAAGTGTTGCACATATGGAAAAAGAGCTATCCGTGGGGAAGAAAAGCAAACAATACATCTCGAAGGGTCTGGAATGCCCTGCCCTGTACACTTCTCTGGAACATCTGGCTAGCAAGAAATAGAATGATCTTCAAAGGCACAGAAACTAATGTTAGAAAGCTCTATAACAAAGCTTGGAATCTCAACTTGGAAACTATATCCACAAAATGTCATGGGACTCTGAAGGTGCTGGACCTAACAGTTGAAGAAAGGAATTACATTGGGCATATTCTGGACAAAAGCAGCATAGAAAAAAAAAGACATGATCCGAAGAGTAGAGACAGCACCAGATGCAGCTAGAAAATCAGGATGAAAGATGAAGAATTTGCTCGGTGGCTCAGGAACAGCAATAATCATTATCTTTTTTTCGATGGAGCCTCCAAATCCAACCCAGGAATGGCTGGGGCTATAGGTCTCATCTGCAACGGTAATGGAGATGTGTTAATTGAATATGAATGGGGTATGGGCCATGCTTCAAACAACAAGGCTGAAGCTTTCGCCTTCCTTCAAGGTTTGATCCAGCTTCAGAAACTTGGCATATCCAAGGCTATTATTATCGGAGACTCTACCATTATTATTGGTCTGATGACAAGCAACAGAAAAGCCCAAAATCTGAGTCTGCAGCAAATCATCGAGCGATGCCACTCTCTGGACCAGCAAATGAAAGGCAGTCTTTACTAGCACGTCCTCCGATCTCTTAACAAAGCTGCAGACAAATTTGCAAATAAAGCCTGCTCACACCCTGTTGGAAATCTTCGGTGCAATGGCACTGACCATCATTGTTTCTTGCCATGATCAGGATCTATCCACTTTGCAGATCCACCTCGCAGCAGATCATTGTTCATGGTCTCTAAAACTCTATGCCCTGCCTCTCTGCGAAGAGCCATATCTCTGCCTCCTATCCAATGGCATTAGCCCCCTTAGGTCTAACATCTTCAGCACCAAACTTGGACTCTCTCTGGATCACCTTCTCAATTCCCGCAAAGCTCTGTGTTCTCAGCGGTTCCAACACTTCACGCTCAATCAACCGGTCTCAGGCATATTTTGGTGTCTCCGCATCTCTGCTCCCCTAGACAGAGTGTCCCTCTCCCAACTTTAATCCTCTGGCCATCTTGTGCTCTTCCGAGTCCGCTTCTCTAGAGGCTCTGTCGTGCCCTTGTCTAATCCATTTTGCCTATACAAGTGGCATAACTTCTTTATGCGCTATCCAATATAAACTCTTGGAATTAAAAGACATTTGCACTTCTTGTTGTTTAGTTCTGGATTCAGCAGCTGAAGTCTGGTGCGACAGGAAGTCAGTGATTTCTAGTCCCCGGACAGGAAGATACAGTGTAGATACAGCTGGTGGGGAAGCATCGCTCGAAGCCACAAGGCGTTGTCGTCTTACTGATGCAGCTATGGGAGATCTAATATTCAAATATGGTAGCCTACGAGAAGATTATAACCTCAGTGGGCGGCAAACACGGAACACTTGCAAAAATGAAAAATGAAGTGCAAAACCTATTATATCTTATTACAGTTTGTTAGAGTTTATACAGAAATCCGCTTCTTCACAACGACGGAAACAAGTAGTAATGATTCACCCATCAACTACATCTACTGTTGCATCTTCATATTCCAACATCATTCTGTAAAACTGGAGATCCGTCTCCCTCCTTTTTTCTTTTGAATATAAGCCAGCAACCGATTTTGTGAAAGAAAAAAAACAGTGTATGGATTGGTATATTTATGAGTGGTTGTCCATTTGTATGATCTGATTATATTTGTTATGGATTGGTTTGATCTAATTGCAATGGTTGATTGAGATTTGGTTTAGTGATTGGTTTACTGATGATGCAATCATTTAGTTGGCAGTGTAATTGAAGTTCATATTTAGTATTTAGTTTAGTATTGAGCATAATGAATGTTGTGTGTGTAGTTTAAAAATGTGATGAAAGGTGGCCTACAGGTTGTGTGGTGATTAATTGAGAGGTGGATCCAATTTGAAACATTTTGAAAAGTGGTCCACAAGGATATGAGGTTTGCAACCTTCAGAAAGAGGGTAGGAGCTCCCTTCTAGTAGAAGTTGGTAAACGAGTTCTTCCAGTGGATGCTGGAGAATGAGTGGAGGTTGTAGCCTCCTACAGGTAGGTGACTACATGATGGTAAGAGTTTTCACCAGTACAAGATTGTAAGAATATTATCTTTATATAATAAAAAAGAATACAGAGACGACGACAACAATGGTTTTCTCTAACATTGGCTTTCAAACTAAAAATACTAGTGTTATCATGTGTTGTTGTGTTACTTATGTGTGATGGTTTTTTTTTATCTTACTGCTCATGGTTACTATTTAATTAATGAATAATAAAATAATGAAGTATTGGTTTAAGATGAATATCTGATGAAACATATAAAAATCAATTATCTGGATATACATGATTTACATTTACCACAATCGCATAAATACGTGAGTTTCATGAATGACAGTAGCTTACAGAAATCAGAATATGAAATGAAAAGTTAAAGTAAGTTTAAAATACGTATTCACCACCCCCCCCCCCCCCCCCTCAATATTTTTCCCAACATGAGTGTCCTTGTTGGTGGATATGCACAAGGGATATTACATTCCTCCACAACTGAGGAAGATAAAAAAGGTAATGTAGGACAAAATCTGATAATCTGTGTAGCTTGAGTTTTATTGTACTAATCCATGATGGCTTGAGATTGGAATTGTTAGAAAAGTATACCACGTCATCTATGTTTCCATCAAAATTATCAAATGTTGCTTTATGAAATGTCATGTGGCAAGTGGCGCCTATGTCAAGCAACCATGTTTCTCTCCAAGAAGTGGATGCAATGTTAAACAGATCCTCATGCAATCTAATATTACAATGAGTGATAATATAATGAGTTGATTCTAGTGCATTACCTTTTGCTTGTATGGAGTTTTTTCCTTTTCTTCTTGCTCTTTGATATTTTCCCATGGAATTATGCATGTTTTGGCTTCATGCCCATCTCTTCTGCAAATGGACACAATGTGGATCAGGTCTGTCTATATGATTTTGTCTACCCCACCTTCGTCTAAAGTTCCTTCTCTCATGTCCTCTTTTGTTGTTGTCTCTTTTCACAAAATTAGATTTTCCTTTTTGGGTAACACATACAGTCTCTTCACTGGACTTTGATCCTTTCTTCCTCTTTCCAAAGGATTTTTCTCTTTCTGCAACCTTCTCAACCAATGTGTCAAATGTCAGGTTTTTTATCTTACCACTTGCTTGCAAATATTCAAGGTAGTGAGAGTAGATAGGATAGAGGGCCTTTATGAAGGCCATGAGAGTCAAATCTACATTAAATTCAGTGGCATCTATGTCATGCATGATATCTTTGATTCCTGAGGCTAGTGCCATGGGGTCATCATCTTTCAGTTTAAGTTTAAAAAGCTTCACAAGTATTTGCATGAGTTCTAATTTTGAATGAAAATCATACAAATCTTTTAATTTTTTAACTGCACCATATGAATCAATGACATAGACAATGTGTTTGCTTACCTCCTCTCTTATTGAAGCATTGATGAGGGAAAAAAAATTCTTGTCCTTTCTCTTCCATATGGCAAGGTATATAGCAGATGTAGCTTTGGTTGGTCCTTCCTCCTTCGACTTCACTTTTGAGCCAAATTCATTGTTGGTTTTTTCTATGGATTCTCCTTCGTAAACTCCATCCTGTAGAACAAATTTGCATATTATTCCTTGTCAGTTAAAATTATGGAATTTAGTGAATGAATTTTGCATCCAATAGTGCTTGAACAAATTTGATAAAACACTCACCCTATTCAAGAAACCCTCGTGTGATTGCATAACAAAGAGATTTTTGAATTCCAAGCATTGAAAAAGACAAGCATGTGAGAAAATTAAGTTCCTACAGATGCAGTAACAATTGAGTTATGTTACTCTTGTAACAACAACTATACACAATCAAAAGGTTTTAGAGACCTTCTCTTTGTTCAACCCAATTGCTTAACAAAAAACTACAACATTCAACTTATATGTAGCCTATATGCATCTGGTCGTTGACTCCTTAATCACCTTCATGAAGATTCAATAGATTTACGAGCACACCATTGCATTCTCCTATTATAGGCCTAATTATCATTATGATATAATTGGGCGACTTCAAGATTTTTTGGGCTAAAGAGATTTAGATCCTGAAGCAGAGATTGAATGGCAAGGTGATACACTTTGAGACATATAATATCAATGGGGCATGAGATCGAATCCCCAATCGGAAACGAAGAAGACTAGAATGATGGCACAACATACCCTTTGTTTGAAGTTATACAAAGGCACTTCCATGGTTGCCACCCGAGAATGTGGGTGTCTCCATTTGAATTTCTTTAAACCTACATGCTTATCTACTCATAGTGGCACAATACAAAACAAAACATCAATAACCTTTTTAAAAAATAAACTTTCGCACCCGCAATTTTTTTCTACACGATTATCTATCACCATTCTATTTTGTTGTCTAGTTTTGTTTTCTCTAGCGGTAGAGACATCATCCAACAAGCAGATCCACGTATGTTTAATATAATTTTAAAAATTGTTTTATGAAATGTGTACATATTTCACCATTCTAGACACGTATCTTCACAAACATTAAACAACCTTTTCTATTGATAAAATAAATAATCGATG
The DNA here is from genome assembly GCA_000404065.3 of Pinus taeda. Classification (NCBI taxonomy): domain Eukaryota; kingdom Viridiplantae; phylum Streptophyta; class Pinopsida; order Pinales; family Pinaceae; genus Pinus; species Pinus taeda. The sequence goes on along the minus strand of APFE030631345.1, from coordinate 11,217 downwards.
GCCCCATCAAATTATCAATCATCAGACATGTAGAGAATTAATTTAGAATTGGGAACTTGAAGATATATAAGAATTGATTTAGCCTTAAAATAGAGAAGACGAGCAAGATCTTATTGTTGACTTATTTCAATCATGTGTTGGTGTTGCAAATGGTGGTGGGGACTGAGTTGGCTTGCTCCTTGTTTCTTGCAATTCATTCCAAAGTTATAACATGACAAGACCCACTGCGACTTGCAATGAAGACAACTCAACCTTCAATTTTGGAACCAAATAACTAATAAGTCATATGCCTTTTGCAGAAGCAGGTTTGGGCAAAGGATCATTCATCTCTAATACCATGTCAAACTAAGGATTTCTAAAAAAAATCCAACGTTCAATTCATGAATGAGATGACAAATTTATTATAAAGGAGAAATGGTTATCCAGCTACATGGTTTGTTGGTTTGCCCAATGACTTTTGAGTCTCATATTTACAATTATTTGCAATTTACCATAATCCTAGATGATTAGGTGTTTAACACAAACGACAAAGTGTTATATTATGTGACAATTGGATTTAAGGTAAATACTAAACTATTATATGATGTTTTGGTTTGATAACTCATTTCTTTTAACAATTAATAATTAATATAAACTATAATGTAAATGACATTTTATAAATATAAAATATTGTAACGGCCTGGGTTAAAAGTTCATGTAATAAAGTTCATAAAGGCAAAATAAGACCAAGGTCATGGGACACATATTCGAAGCTAAATGTTGGGCAAAGTATCCTAGTGGGCATCAGTTATGTTTATTATGGCTAAGGGGAAATTGGCAAAGGCTTTGAAAAGGAAAAAAGGCATTATTGGCATTTTATTTATGGAAATAAAGGAAATTAGGAGAAAAGGAATGTGAAAGGTCACAGGTTTCATGTGAGGAGGAAATTAAAGGAAATGAAGGAAAAATGGAGAAATTAGAGGCAACAATAATAAAAAGGCATCAGAGCATCAATTTGGGGCCTTTTGTCAGTTTAGTTTTGGAATTGGTTTCAGAAAAGAGAAGAGTATGAAGAGGAGAAAGAAAGCAAAATATGGAAAATGAAAGTAAAGGAAGGACAAGAAAGCAAAGGAAAACAAGGATCAAGCAAGGAAGGGTTGGATCAAGTAGCTTTAGCAGGAATACTTGCAAGTAACATGTAGCATGCATGATTTCCTAGTTGGTTTTGGCATGCATGGTACATGCATGTGTGTATTTAGTTCATTTGTTGTCATTGGCATGGGTTCTGTCAGGTTTGACAGTGGTTTCAGCCTTACCTTTCCATTTTGGGATAGCCATAGTGTGATGGGATTCATTCTGGCTGAGCTTTGGATTATCAGAAGGTTCTGGATTCAGGTGACGTGGTCTCAAGAAAATACCAAGGGTTGGGGATGGAGATGGTTTTCTTTGGGAATCCCTCAACAGGTCTGTGGAGACAAGAAAACTCCTCGAGGGATGGTGAAGGAATTCTGAGGCATCAAGACTTGGTTTGGTTTTGTGATATCAGGACCAGTTTAGGTGAGATTACAGTAGTGTGAGGGTGGATGCGGTTTAACCTATGGATTCCCTTGGTTTTTTATGGATTTTTTTATCCCATGAGATCCCACATTCATGCTTGAAATATGGATTTGGTTCAACCCAATCGATAGTTGGGTGGTATGTGGAATTCCTTACTTGGTTAGATTTTGCATATGTTAATAAGAGCTAAGTTCCTCTTGTATTTAATGAGTAAACGTACTTGTAATTATGTGGCTTTGATGGTTGTTCTATCAGTGTTATTAATCTAGTTAAATGTTGGTTATAAGCATGGTTTTATGACAAATTCAAGTTATGGCTCTTATCATGGTTTGATTGGTAAAGGATTGGTTATTGAATGCGTGACCTAATATATGTTATTGCATCGATTGGGAGAGGGCATTGAACCTTCTTGATTATTCTCAGATAGGTGCCATATCTCTATGTTCAGATATGCATTCATGACCTATAGATTTCATGTTCACTATGTATTTAGCGAAATGACTGTCATGGCTTTACCTGGTTAGGTCAAGTCATTGTCTAAGTTTTGTTTTAAATGCTTTGTCTTTGTCTCATTTATCGTTTATGAAATTTTTATCAAGTTCTAGGCATAGGTCTAGATCCTAGCCCTGGAAAAGTGGCTCATATCTTGGGGTTGCATGCACAAAACTGGGTAATTTAGGCTGCAGTCGCTGGGAGGCAGGGTCATCCATGTGATTGGAGAGTTACAGTCGTTGGCTTGCCTTGTTATGCAAGTGACTAGGAGTCCAGATCACAAAGTCAAGTTGGCTCAGGGTTGGGGCACCTAGAGTGTTGGATCAACTCTTGGGGGTCTTGTAGCTCATGAGGAAGGTCAGTAAAGTTTTGGTTGGTCAATTCCACTTCCTTAACTTTACTTAGGGAGTTGAGTCATGTCATATATCCCTTCGCTCATGTTTAACATGGCAAGCAAGTGAAAGTGGGTAAATGTGGGAGGTGGCATTACAAATATAATTTGTTTATGCGAGAATTTAAAAAAATAAAATAAAATAAAATAAAAATCGTAATGGAGGGACTTCAATCATAAAAAAAATTGGATGAGTTCGTATAAAAAAATGTGCACAGCCAAAACTTGGCTTTGAAATCATAATAATCTCTATAAATTCATATGAAATCATACAAAATAATACATAGAGCTTTGACTAATCAACCCATATTCCAAATAACATCTCTCTCTCTCTCTCTCTCACTAACTATATATATATATATATATATAATGTGTTATATCTATCTATTTATAAAGGAGGAGTCAACATAAGTCAATCCATTCATTCACTATATACTTTGAGTCAGGAATAATTATCTCTAAACCACCATTTATAAGGTTAGGCTCCGTTGCATTTTTTAATCTCCTAATATGGTGGGAGTGAGCATGGGGAACTTGTCATTTATTGCATGTATACAACGGTTAATTGTGACGTTGTTCCTAATGCTCCTTAACAATATAACCAACCCCATGGTGAGGCCTTCTATTATGGCGTTGGGATTTCCTAGATTTGAAAAAATGGGTAATAGATGGAGCATATGACTCCCCAGTCATAGTGCATAGGGCACGTCCCCCGAAAATCAAGGAGTTGACACAAATGGGAAATGCTTAACTCAATCTTTTGCACTTGGACAACAATATGCATGTACATTTTCATATGAATTAATGGTGTATAATACCTTATGAAACTTCTAGGAGGTTGAGTGTGATTAAATGTAACATCATTCATTTTATTCCCATATTTGGAGATCTTGTTTCAGGGACCAAAATCCTCCTCATTGTCACTCTTGAACATTTCTTCAATTTGGGCACAATATTTGTAGACAACTCTCAATAATTTGCTATCTAAATTATTTATCTCACCGTGGATGTAAATGTGTAGATTGTTATGTTAATTTAGGACCTTATACCTCTTAGTGTCACTAATGTCAATTTATGGACAAGGCAAGGAAGTTGTTTGTGTACTCCTACACAAATTTCTTCTAACCTTAGTGATGTTGTATCCACCTAGTGTATAGATCAGTGTAATTTACACAAGAAGGCATTCCTCCTTCAGGGCATCAACTAGGTACTTCATTCTAGGTGAACATGGGGCTTCTTTATTGCTCTTTTGAAACTTGTCCCACTAACATTTGACATGGGTGACCAATTCAAAAAAGGAAAAAAATGTAATATTTCCCTTATTTAAAAACTATTCAAGAGAAGCACACTTTATAAATAAATAAATCACTTTCCTAAAGCATTTGCATTGATATTTCCTTCTAATTGAGAAATATTAAAGTTTATTTATATCTTGAATGTGTGTGTCTGAAGGTTCCCTTGTCAGAGAAGATGCACCGCTGGTGGTGAACTTTTTTAACAAACCTAGGCAAATTGATTTGGTATCTCATTCCTCTTCTTATTAAGGGCTTCATCAAGAAGCATCTTGATAAGATATTTGTTGCAAATTCTTCTGTAATTTGAGGTTGTTTGCATTGGCAAGGAATGTAGTTAGATGGATTTTATGTTAGTAAACCAAGCTTCTTATATATTGACCCCACTAGAGGGTGTATGCATTAGGGACAAGAAGGCTTTGATACCATTGATCTAGATTCAAGAAAAGATCAGTGGGAAACACAATAGATTAGATAATTAAACATATTATAGAAAAATATAAAATAAATAAATACAATTGCATATTTAAAACATATATTGTGTAAGAAATAATAATGGTTCTATTTTAAATTAGCTCCAACAATGGTGGGAACAATCTATGTAAGGTGATGTGTTCTTCGTTAATGTACCAAATCCTCATGCAAAAGGGAGAAGTTATTACTACTCACGAGTACAATGGAAAATGAAAAGTTAGGGATGGAAAGATAAGGCATATATAAGGCCACTAGTTAGAGGTGTTAAGATCTAAACTTAAGTCAAATTTTTGGGACCATAACTCATTTATACAAACTTAAAATGTATGCTCTAAAGCTCACTTGAATTCCACAACATTTATAAGCTTAACAAATGTTGTTTAAAGCTCCAAATGGTCAAAATATGCACAAATCCATTCAAATAGCCATAACTATCCCAATTCCAAATGGTTTAAAAATGATATCACAATGGTCCAAATGGCGGAAATAAGTGCCTTGATCATCATGGTAATCCTTATGGACAAACTTCAAGGCACCTTGGGTAGAATCACCCTGGTAATTTTTTTATTAAAAATAGAGATCTGGTTTCTAACTCTAGTAATATGTAGATCATGTAAATAAAAACTAGGTCCTAAGGTTTTTCCTTTTAAATCAACTACATTCCCTATGACAAAGTAAAAAATCCAATTAAAACTACTTAAACCAAGACCAGATAAAAAAATTTGCATTTAAATCCCAACTAGATTCTAAGGCCTCCTTTTTAAATCAATTGAATTCCTTATGACAAAGTAAAAAAACCAATTAAAGATTAAACCAACACCAAATAAAATAAATAAATAAAAATAAAAATACATTAATGATGAAAAAAATAAAATTAATAACTTTGTGAAACTCGTATACTCCAAAACTAAACCCTAACCTAACCATCACCTAACTTTTGCCTTGATAAATATGTTGCTTTTGAAACAACTTAAAATGATAGTTGTCAAATAATAAATAACAATAAAGAATAACCTTTGTCCGCTAACAAGGACATGATAATTTAGTACTCAATTTATTTGGCTTGAGCTTTTAAGGATTGATTTAAAAAGGATCAGTAGCCATAAATTTTTAAATTTGGGACATGAGTTTATGGTATAAGATAAAGTGAAGACTTAAACAAAGTTACCAATTTAACGAGAACTATAACCTTAAAATGAGAACTCTAGCCCAAAAATTCATTATTTTTGCACAAAAAATATGAAAAAATGTCTTGAAAACGAAAAATGTTGATGCAACATCAACATGTATTTTTTAAAGCAATGGTAGTAAAAATAATTTTTGCACAAAAAAACATGAAAAAACACCCTAAAACAAAAAGTGTTGATGTTGCATCAATGTCCTTTTTTGGCTTAATTTTTTTTTTAGCAATGGTATTAAAAACTATTTTTTTTAATGAAATACGCATGAGAAACACCCTGAAATCGCAAAATGTTGACGTTGCATCAACAATTTTTTTGTTAAAATTCTAACATTTTTTAGTAATGACATTAAAAATAAAATATCGTGACTTTGAATAACCTTAAAATTCCAATAGTTTTTTTATAATAATGTTAAAGATAAATATCACGACTCCAAAAAATCCTAAAAATTCCAACATTTTCAACCATGGCATTAAAAGATAAATATCATGACTTTGAAAAACCTTAACATTTTGACAATTTTCAACTATGTCGTTAAAATATCACAACTTTGAAAGACATTAAAAATTTAACATGTAGATTTTCATAGTTAACTACATGATATTGAGAACTTTTGGAAAATTGTGTGATTTTGTTGAGGTATTCAAGAAAATCACACAGTGTTCCTGAAACCTTAAAATTTCGACTTTTTTTTTACCATGGAATTAAAACAAAATATCATGGGTATAAAAAACCTTAAATTTTCAGTGTATTTCAATCATGGCGTTATAAACCAATATCACGACTAAAAAAAACCTTAAAAATGAATGCCTAAATCAAAGAGTCATTATACCAAGAGTAATTTATTTCCTAAATGCTAAAACTATAGCTCTTAATGGTTTTCAGTCCTTTGGAGTTTTCACTATGTATATATATTTTTTATTGCCCAACATTTCGAGTGGACTCACCACCCATATCATGGACAACTTGATACATTGCAACAAAAACATAAAAATTACCCATCAAATTGACACGTAATAGGGGTGGACTTGACCTATTGCCATGAAAACTTAAAAATCAACCATCAAATTGACACACAATGGAGGCAAATTTTATCCATTGTAACAAAAACTTAAAAATCAATTATCAAAATTACACATAGTGGGGTTAGGTTGCTAGACAAGCATGGACATAGCCCCAGCAGAAAAAATAAAAAATAAAAAAAAATGAAAAAAACAAAACAAAACAGAAATTAAAAAAATTAAAAATAAAATAGACACAAAAAAGGTAAAAATAATAATAATAATAATAAATAAACATTAAAAATACAAAAAAAAAAAAAAAATCAAACATATATTTTTTTGTAAATAACTCGTAACAAAAAAACTCATAAAGAGAAAAATTCAAACATAAAATAATAAAAAATAAAAAACAAAAATAATGAAATGAATTATATATATATATTATATATATATATATATATATATATGAAGATTTTTCATTACTCAAAAATTATATACAAAGATGTCAAAACGCATGTGGTCTTACCTCGACTAGGTTTGTTGACCAACGTTATTGATGAGCCTAGGTATTGCAGCAAGAATGTTGCAACTCCCAGGGCTCCCAGCTTTACTTATCAACCCGGGTTTCGTACAAACTTGGAGGTGATTGTGTTATATACACAAGTAAAAGTGAAGGTATTGCCTGTTGTCACGCTCATCTAGCAAGAGACCCCAGGGGTTCCACGCGAGACTTCTATAGGGTTAGAAGAAGCTTAATTTTGTGATGGAAGAAGAGCAATTATATTCTAAAGGAGAGCTACTCTACTGCAATAAGGAAGAAAACAATCATGTAATGCTAAACTCACCAGACCCTAACTAACCATCTAAACAACTATGCTAAGTAGAATTGCTAAAACAATGCTAATCTAATGCTGATATCTAAGTTGCAGAAGTAAAAATATCAAAACTACACTAACAAGTAAGCAATGGAAACTAAACTAAGTCTGTGTTTAAGCAAAAGAGCAATCGGAGGTCAAAATTGTTGAAAAGAAGACATGAGGGAGAAACAGCACCTAAGAACCGTTGGATCAGGTGGGTGAAGTGCAAACAAGTGACTGAGACCAGATGACAGGAGGCTACGTAGGTAGATAGGCGAACAGGATTAATTAACAGGATGAACGGTGAAGATTATATCGCAGGCAATTGAGTGAATAGATGAATGAACAGGAAGAACCAAAGATGGACGGTTGAGATTATATCATGCAGGTGGAATTAGGAGATGGACAAATAGGATTAATCAGCAGATGAATGGTGGAGATTAGATCGCGGGCAAAAGAAACATGCAGAAATGGTATTGAGTGATGTGATGGCCATCAGATCAAGAGACAGATTGCCGAAGGAGATTGGAGCACTTAAAGGAACGTGTAGAAATGAGGGAGCGGGTTTGGAGGGCAGTAAGCAGTATTTCACGTGCCCTCAAATCTATAAGAAGTTTTCTCAAATTTCATGCGATTAGCCTCCCCGACCGACACGTAGCACGGGGAAACCACCCATTTCATGTGCCCTCAAGCAAACAACGATCGAATAGAAATCCACGCAATATGGCCCAATAGTCGTTGGATCAGGTGGGGCTGATCAACGGTGGAGATCGACCAAGCTAGTTGGAAATCGGGTGAAGCGACAGTCGTCGGATCAGGCAAGGCAGATCAACGGTGAGGACTTAAAGTTCATAAAGTAAGTGGACGACTCCATGCAAGGCAACAATTGGAGAAAATAGTGAATCGAACGATGATTGTCAAGGTTTGTTGGTGATCGGATGGCGAGGAAGTGATGTATGACGAATGTGCTAGAGGTGGTTTTAAATGAGAATGACAGGGAAAACCAGTGAAGGTGAACAAGTAACTGCATCAAACGACAAACTCCATAGCTCATGCGAGAACCAAAAACTATGTTTTTTGGGGGTTGTTGGAGGATCCCTTCCTCAAATCATGGTCCCAGAGGGAGGAGATGAGGCCGAGACACCTGCGCACAACCTGATAGTGATATTTTTTCTCCTAACTAACCTGTGAACTGAAATAAGGCACAAATGACAATAAACTGAAACACAACGTAGATGAATAAAACCAGAAAGCTGTTTAACCAAATGAATAAGAAAAACCATGAATCTACTTGAGCAAATAAACAGAAACATAAATCTATGCTACTTGAGCAAATGAACAATGAAAACCAGGAATCTATGCTAGCATAATAGTACAGTAAAGAGGAGTTGTGGTTGCTTGGGTCGGGCCCTAACACAAAAGCTTCAACCCTCGAAGTTAACTCAGGGTTGGCTTAAACAGAACTCATTCTTATTATAGAAAAACCATGGATTACAAAGAAAACTGTCACAAGTCTTTGTAGCTCAGAAATAAAACAGAGTTTTACAATAGAAGTTTGAATCCTTCCTCACTAACTAACTAAAAAAACTGAGGTCCTAAGCCTCTCTACTTATACATCTGAAGTTGTTCATCTGAAGTCTCCAACAACTTCCTTCAAAATTAGGGTGGTTTGGCTCCCAACTCGAGATAAACTATTTTCTATCACTTCCACTAGCCCGACTGCCTTCTAGTAGGGAGGCCTGGCTCCCAACTCAAGATAACTCGTACTTTCTCTTTCACTTGCTTGGATGCCTTCTAGTACTCTTGATTTGGCTATTTGCACCTTCACTTGCTTGGCTGCTTTTTAGAAGGGGGTTGTTTGTACTTTCAGCTGATGGAGGAATATTAGAATGGAGGGGTAGTAAATGAGGAGGATTTACCTACTATAACTCCTCTCCCTTGTCCCATCCGAGTTTTTACCAAGGTCTTTTACCATAGTTCCTTGCTTTTACCTTTTATTCCTGCATTTCCCTTGCTTTTATCCTTTATTCCTACATTTCATGCACATTAGACCACAAAGCAAAATATCCAACTCCAGCTCATCCCATAAGCAAAATATAATCAAAAGTATGCAATAAGTTGTGAGAATAGTTGGTTTGACTAAGCTAGGAGATGAATTAAGGCCAATTAAGGCCCATATAATTACTCAATGATGAGGTTCATCATCACCCCCTACTGAAAGTGTTGCTCATCCTTTGAGCAATTTAGTGGCTATGGTAGCCTCTCTGACATCCCATGTTTCTGTTGTGGTCTTTTCTTCTTGTTTATAAGAACCTGCTTGCCTTTCTACTTCTTCCCACTGCCTCTTTTCCTCTTTTCTTTTCTGATATTCAAGTTATGTGGCAGTGCGTTCCATCTCCTTTAGAAAGCATGTATATTATCAACTCTTAGCAGCCTAAACATATCCTCAAAATGTGAAATTGATTGCTCTTGGGAAGCAAGATATCTAAGTGCCAGCTGAGGATCATTTGTAATTAGATTATGGGTGTTGATTAGGGCCATGGGATTTGATTGTTCAACTCTAATGAAAAGAGGTTCATTTTTTTCTCTGGCCAATGTTCTTTTCATCTGTGCAGCCCTTGACTCCTCATGGTTCATCCATGATGCCAAAGCCATTAATTGTATATCTCCTAGCTCTGTATTAACATCCCAAATATTCATGTTTGTGAAGGCTATGTTATGCAAGTAAAACTCAGCCATTTCCCCCATCCTTTAGTGCACTTTGAACAAAAAGATCAATAAACTATCTGCAGTCCTGAAATGGCATGGGTCTCCTTTGTGCTTGTGTTTTAATCTAGAATTGTAGCCATTGTTCTCTGAGGGAAAAAACGTAGGATTTTAGATGGCATCCTACACTAGATGGCCTCCAAGGAGAGGTTGGCCATATATCCTAGTTGGTCTTTCTTTTCCTACATTTGTCCTCTATGTTTTTCTTATCTTCTTCCTTTTGTTATTCTTTTGCATCTCCATCATTTTCTTTCTTTGTTTCCTCCTCTTATTTCAGCATCATCTTCCTTGTCTTCTTTCAGCATGTTCCTCTGTATTAGTTTCTTCTTCACCATCTCATCCCCATCTAGCTCTTTATCTTATTTTTCTTGTTTTGCATCCTTCTCACTGACAGAAGGACTAACACCATAGATGAAGGTTTTGATGTCATCCTCTACTGGTAAGTCATTGAAGATTGTACATGTTATAGGGATCCTGGGGTTTAGGAGAGAATCCTTAATGAGGATTCTGATCAACCCATGGTGAGCCAACTGTTGGGAATTTCCTTTCTTTACTTTGTTGTTGGAGTCCATGAGTGATTGCATCAGAAAATATGGTATGTTGAATCTTTGGTGAACTGGTGTTTCTACCCCAAATCTTAATTCTTTAAGCATTCTAAAATGGTAGCCATAAACAATATTGTATCTACCCTCGCATGAGATATACTTGATGAGCATATTGCTTGTGGGGCTTGAAGAGGAAATGAGCAAATTCTTGAGAAAACAAAGTTTCTTGTGTATGTAATCCACTAGCTTTTTAGAGGAAACTAGCCACCTTTTTACTTACAAACCAACTACCTCTTAACCTTTACAACTTTTGATCAAATGATGCATATGAGTGTTATGAAACCAGCTCAAGAAAAGATAGAAAAGATAGATCAACGCCTTAGAATTCAGCCTCTTTAAGGGGACAACCTCCTTTACATTACATAAATGAATAATTCTTGGATGATACAAATGAAAATACCTCCTTTCTATATATAGGAGTCTAAGGAGTCACAATATAAACCAGCCGACCTAACAATAATAATATAAAGCCACAAAAATAACAATAGAGGGATTCTATGGGGCACAGTAATAACAATATGGGGGCAATAGGGGCACAACAATATTATAAGGGGTACAACTACCATAGTAATGGGGTAATCACTAGTATTATAGGGACCCAACATGCCCCTCTCCTTCAAAA
>APFE030631343.1:0-11409 GCA_000404065.3 Pinus taeda | reverse complement strand
ATTTTTCTTTTATTATTTTAGATGATCTTAAATAGTTAATATTGGACAAAAGTAAACAAAAATTGTGACTGAAAAATTTAATGGATTTTTTTTGAAGTTTTGAATAGAATTATAGTTTAATTCAAATTTTCAAAATTTTAAAAAATATAAAATATGTTAAAATTTGTAAGATGTATATTGTAGTATTTTTGCTGTATAGAATTTTACACAATTCAGTTTTTTCCTTAATCCAATTTGAATTCGTATCAAATTAGAATTTTGTAACTATGTTTTAAACAACAAAAAATCTTGAAATTGTATCGCTAGATTTTCGTGAATTTAAGTGAAAAAACTATTTCAGTTAGACTAAATCTATACAATACTATAAGTCCATTAATGCCAAGGCAATATATGTCACTTTTTATATTTAAAAAAATATATTATCGCATGCATTAATCATCTATAGCATTATATATATTGATTGCAAAAAAAATCTTCATCTCCCTCTTCCTCGAATTCTCAGCAAGAAGATGTACGTTAGTTTTTCTTTCTTTTAAAATTATAATTACGGCAGGGTGGTGCTAACGGCTAGAGACGAAAGAATTTAATAATCCAAAAATGATGGCCCAGCGTCGGATGCTCTCTCTGTACTTAGCGGCCGGCTGACTGCCCCACAAAATTTGCAATCTATTTAGTCTGCTCGGAGTTCCACGACCCTCGTAGCACACAGATTTGGTCACAATATGTTTCCAGGTTCCCCAGTGGGCCTCGCCAAATGTAGAGGCAACGACTTTTTCTTCTTGGAGGACTCCCAAAAAAATGACGTCGTGGATAAATGAATAAGAGGCAACAAATGATCCAAATGTAAAGTCATAATGAAGGTGGATAAAGTTGTTCAGTCTCAATTAGTTAATCTTTTCTCAATAATCTGCTTGGCCTTTAAGCCCCCTTGAGACTCAGCTCTTCCATTTGGTTTAAATCATTTTGTCATAAATAAACTATACATACAACATTGTTATTATCTATCATAGCTAGATAATTATAGCGATATATTTCTCTGCCTAAATTATAGCGGGATATGACATGACCATGTAAAATTGATAAATGATGAGCTAATATTCATGCCGTTTTAGTGGATACCCGAGCTGCCCGGGGTAGGGCAGTTTCGCTAGCGGAAGTTTAGGATAAGGTTTCAAAGCGGTAAGGGGCATAGTCTTCGGATTCCCCATGGAAAGCGGTGGGTCCTTAGTGGAGTGTTCTGTGTGGATGGATCTTCGATATTATTATGCCCAACTAGTGGGTGACTTATCTTCCTTGGCGTGTGGGGACACAGAGGATCGCCGACTTAAATGGATTGACATCTTCTTGTTTGTGGACGTGGGGGGTGGGGACATTTTGGACAACATTACATGGTGTGATTAGTGTAGTGGTACATTACATATAAAACCTTTGATCACAACTTGTGTTCTCATTGATTTCATGGTGTTCCACATTTTGAAGGCTAGGGGAAAGCATGATGTATGTTTCCCTCAATTTTATATTGTAATGTAAAGTGGAAATGCATCTCAATGAAAAGCTATATTCTTCCCAAACAAAATGATTTTCCCTGGAAGGGTTCATGGAAGTTCCCCTAATGACATTTGTCACCATTCAAAATAATGATTTCTTTTTTTTCTTCATTTATCTCCTTTTGGTTGACCCATAAAGTTACTTTTTAATCTAAAGATTTATAAAGATTAGGTTTCGGGTGATATGTTAGATTGTGTTTCCGAAGATATGTTTTTTCATTATGTGGCTTCTATGATTAAACAAACATGTGAAAATGAGATTACTTTTAAGCATTTAATTGAAAGGAAATCATTTCAAATTGATAATTTTGAATATCATGAGCATACTCTTAACAAACGGAAAAGAGAATGTTGAATATCATGATTATATATTCAATGTATGGGAAAGTAAATGAAAAAGGCAACTACGATGGTTTTTTTTTATGGGTTATAAATAATTAATTAAGGATTTTGATCATTTATAATAAAAAATAATGAAAAAGTGATATTTGAAAATAAATTTAATATTAATTAAATATAATAGAATTTTAGTTATTAAATAAGAAGAAAATGATGGGTTATTATTTAGTAGATTCATATAATTTAATTAATAGTCAAAAGTTATTACATTAAATGAGATTGATTGTACACATTATAAAAGAGAAAAAAATTGTTAGTAAAAACAATTATTATTCATTAAAAAAATCTTAGTTTAGATTCGACATCTTGTAAATGTGAACTATATGTCACTATTTTTATTAGTATGACATGAAGACATATTTGTGTATCTAAAATTATTATGTTTAAGATTGGAATGAGATTAATATAAAAAATAAAAAGAGAAAGATTTATAATAATTTGAGGAAATATGTGAGAAATTTCATGTATAAAGAAATTGTACTAGAATACAAAATATGTTTGATAGTCTTTAATCAATAAACCAATGAAGGAATGAGAAAATACACTAATAATATAAAGAGTTACGTTAATTTGGATGGTAAGAAAATTGAAGTCCTTCTTTATATTTCAGTAATTGAGACATTTAGGAAATTTAGCTCTTTTGCAAATGCATTATTATAATTACAACCCAATAGCATATACAAATGTGTATAAAAAATGCCTTGGAGTAATAAATATATATGAATGTGTAGGTGTTGGACCAAAGATCACAATGAAAGGAAGAGGGGGAGTGGGAGAGGCAGGTGGGCAAGGTGGTGAATCAGTGTGTGAGCAATTTTACCATTTCATAACTTTTCATAATCAATCATTCATAATATAATGAACCATAAGAATAAGTACCATATCAATATGTGAAACAATGCACTATAAAGTTGTCATCACATCAAGGAGACACAACTTTTTACATGGAAATCCTTATGAGAGAAAAACACAAACCCTTTTTCTTCTTTATCTTCAATTCATTACATAGTTTTGTAGGCTCCAACCTACTAGAGGAAACCACCCCCAAGATATGCACGACGTCACTTGCGTTAGGCTACAACCTAATTGAGCCAAAAAACTTGAAAGTACGCAAACAATTGTTTAGTGTAGCCTATAACCTGATTGAGGTACCGAACTTGACGATGAGTGGGCTCCAACCTAGTTTAGGCACCAACCTAATTGAGGTATCGAACTTGATGATGAGTGGGCTCCAACATGGTTTAGGTACCAACTTGATTGAGGCTACAACTTCAGTGGAGGCACCAACCTCTTTCTTCAACTCCTTGTGGACTTCTTCTCAAAATCTTTCATAGTGGATCCACTATCATCATCTATAGTTGTTAATCATTGAATTAGAACTAAATTTATAATCAAGCCATAACCTACAATCACTATCACTATCATCACTCTCACAATCTAGAACCACTGTCAATGCAACTACTGCCACTACAATCAATGCCACATCCTGCAAATATTGTTATCACTACAAAGATAGTCATATCAATCATTGTCACTAGATTTCATGCTGCTATCGATACTCTGGTCCAACTTGTTCATCAATCTGGTCACACAAACCCTATCGATCAATTTAATTATGCTTTAAATTTTGTTACATTAAATTATCAAACTCGAGTTTGTAAACTTACAAAGTACATGGAAAAATATATGAAAAGATTCGGTTTCTAAATCTATCATATATATATTGACATGAAAGGAAATTCTATTATATAAAAGTGAGTAAATTGACATCAAAGAAAATTTTAATCTAAAAAAGCAATGCAAATCTAACCTAGGAAAGTGATAGAAGTCTTAATGTAGGAAAGAAATGAAAATCTAATCTAGGAAAGTGATAGAAATATAATCTATGAAAGCAATAGAAATATTAATCTAGGGAAGCAATGGAAATTTAATCTATGAAAGCATTGGAAATTTAATCTATGAAAGCATGTAAATCTAATCTATGAAAGCATGTAAACTTAATCTACAAAAGCATGGAATCTTAATCTATCAAAGCATTCAAAATTTAGTCTATAAAATCGATTGAAATCTATAACTATAAACGAGAAAGAAAAAAGTGTACATGCTTGGAAAAGGGGGCCCTCCAATGCTAAAAAAACACACTAAAAGTTGAAAATTAGAACATGGTGAATGCATGAAAATTAGAACATGGTGAATGCATGAAGAATGGATAGAGGATTCCTTCATGAATCCAACATGATCAACTCCACCACTTGAGGACAATTTTTTCCCTAAGTCCTCTAAGGTACAAAATTGTGTTGTAGAGAAATCTGCAAAAAGGGGTGCTAAAATTGAGGTTTTTAGGACCTCAGAATCTCAGTCAAGCGCCTAAATTATAAATTCAAATAGCTTGATCGGGGGTTTACCGGGGGCTCGATCGAGCTATCAAGCTCAATCAAGCCTTTTTAAAAATAAAGTTTTTAGGATAGGATCCTTATGTGAATCCCATGCATTTAGAATAAAAAAATATTTAAAATTTAATCCATTAATCCTCTTGATTTTTTTTATGCATTCACATATCCTATTTTTTCCCCATTTTTCTTTGGCACACTTCCCAATGGCACATGGTAGTATCTTTGGGTGATACTAGGAAGGTATTGGTTGGACATCGATGATTGGGTAGTGATAGGCATGATGATTATGCATTGAAGTCATGACCAAAAGTTAACATTACACACAATTTATGCGAAGATCCATGGATATTTCTACTTCATACAAAAATAATATGGAGAGCCTATGTCCTTATAAAATTTTACAAATTTCCTCCCACAATGCATGTGGGATAAATAGGGAAAAATTATAAATCAAAGGCTAGGATTCACATGGAGAAAATACATGATTGTTGAGCCACTAACTTCCGAAGTCCATAACTTGAGTTCTTGATGTCCAAATTAGGAAAGTGGGAGCTCGTTGAAAAACTAAAGATGTGAGGAACAACTTGGAGATGGTTTATGTTGCTGAAGTTACATTTATAACTCCAAAAAAAAATCCATTACCATTTTTAACTTGGAAACAAATTACTTTTAAAAATGACTAAATTAAAGGAATTTTTGAATGTTTAAAGTGGGTTCTTATTCGGGAAATGAATATCAAAGTTTATATTAACTAAAGGGATATAATTCAGTTAGCATAAAGGGGGAAAACCACAACCATAAAGTAGTTCTAACAAGATGAAGAAAGGGTTATAAAAAAAGGTGAATAGTAAGAGAGAGACAACCCCCTTCTAGCATAATAAGTAAAGTAACATCCTAGTTAAGTCTTTTGATACATTCTTCTCAATTAGTAATCTAGCCTTTCATTTCAAAGTCATTTTGAATGACAAGAGCTGATTTTTTACTATTTTCCTATTTTCTCTTCCATGTATTTTCATTTACATAATCATGGAAGCTTAATTCAAACTATTTTGGAGAAATGCATTTAAATTTTCTAAACATTATGAACTCTAATTTCATAGCTAGTGTGAACTTTTGACTTTGATTTTTAAGCTTAAGATTGTAAGTGTGTAATTCATTTCATCCTTTTGAACATAAATGGAAATATTATGTTAATTTCTTTGTAAATATGGTTTGCTTCTTGTCATATTTCTCAATGACATGGTGTATTTTACTTATTTCTATGTTGGAAGCCAATCTTCTCAAAAACTTTTCTTTATTGTTTAAAAGTATTATGATTTAAATGTTATGATGTGAATATCATTGCTAACACAATTTCGATGAGAAGAGTCTTTTTAGTTTTCACATGTGAAACTTACAGATAAAATCTTGATCTAGGTGGATATCAATTATCACCCGCCTATTTCAATAGCTCACAACATAATTTTCCAATTTTGGTAATTTTCTATTTTTAGCAGTTTCGTAGGCCTTGAAATTTTGGAGCAGTTTTATGGCCCTAAATGACATTTTTTAGAGGAAAAATTCTTCAACTATTATTGATAGTTGGAAATTGTACTCCTTTGACAAACCTTTCTAACGGGCTATTGTGTGCACCAAAAGAATATTGTATGCCAAAGTTATGACCCCGAGAATTTGACATTCCAGCTTACCTTATCGAGGCCCATAAGCCTTTGGCGCTTCATTTCTTCTTGATGATATAAAAAGGCCTTCGAGCCTCAATGTAACATAATTTGGCAAGGAACGCAGATCACACATCTCTTATCAGAGATAAGCTACCATTTTTCGAGCTAGTATGCTTTCATTTTGCATGTATGCAGTTTCAACAATTTCCATTAATTAATTGAATTAAAGTTTCACTGTATCTCTATGTTTTGGTTATAAATTTGTATTCATTCCATTCCCTTCATATATTCAGATCAATGGTATAAGAGAGGTCCTCTCTTTCTCTGTTTTCTATGCATGTCCCTGACGAGGGTAGGGTAGAAGGAGTTGAGACTCTAACTACTTGAGCCCTTGCAAGGTTGTCCTCATTGACCTTGATTACCTCCCATGGCAGAAGAAGAGAAAGATGAGAGAGAAATAGATCTTATCAAACTATTGCTTGAAGACCCTCAAGTGACAAATAAATGAGTTGATGGATACATGTTCCTAGATGCTTCAGTTAAAAACCAATAAGCAACACATCTTCATCAAGTTGCTATTTTGGAGGCATTACCACATTTTTTGTTTGTTTGTCAAGTTGCCTGTGATCCTGTAGGCTTGACCTATGGCTTTAGGAGCCACTAACTAAGGGCATCTAAGCCGTCAAAGTCACCCGGGGATTGCACCCAGCCTGTGCCACATCAACCCTAAGTTGATTGGATTTTTTAACATGTCTCCTCCCCATAGCATAGGGCACAACCACCCCCAATGAGGTTTGGTCCTAGGTCGCCTTGCTGACAAGGCCCATCCTCAACTGGTTGTGCTAATGGGACTTGACGAGGCGTCACCACCTTTAAGATACAAGTTAATTTTATATTCTTATATTTGAAGGCCAAATAGATGCAAATGCTCTTAAAAAATGGTCAAATCTGATGGAATGATATTTTTCAGTACATAAATTTTCCAATAGAGAAAAAATTACCTTGGCACGCATTAAGGTCACCTCCCATATCAAGGATGGGTGGGAAACTTACTATGAGAAAAATTCCATGGAGGAATCCACATTATTTCTAGTCACAATCACTTGGGACTCTTTTAGGGATATTGCTAAGGTGCAATATTACTCTGTTGGAAGCTACTAAGAAGTGTACATGAGATGGACCACACTATGGTAGGAAAGGGAACAAGCAGTGCTAAAGTTGAGAAATATCTTTCATACATTGCACAATAAGATAAGTATCAAGGTATTTGAGTGACATTTGGTGCTCAAGTATTGTGGTTATCTACATAGATACATCCAGATAGAAATGGAGTTCTTATACATCTCCTTGATTGGCGTAGGATATCGATATGTTGTTAAAATTGAAAAAAAAATAAACAGATGATTTGAGACTTTGGATTTGTAAATCCTTCACAACATATGCAGGGAAAGGACATCCCCAAACCATATAACTAGGAAAAAACTAGGGTGGAACACCTGAGACAACTCCTTAAAGATGCAATCAAAGAATGATAATGGGAAGACGAAGAAAGACACAGGAAAGTGGTGTGAGTTACATGTTACATATTGTCTCTATTTTAAATTTGTTGTTCATAAGGTGTTATGTTTCTCACTTAACGGTTCAGACAAATATTTAAAGGAAAAGTAAATAGAAAATTTGATGTCCATGAGTGCATTCAACTTAATCACCCCACCCTCTCAATTTAGTCATGTTTCCAACATTTTGTTTAATTAGTAGACCAAAGTGGCCAACAACGGGGTGCCACATGGTTCCCAATGATTGGGCCATGTGGCACCTATGGATTGGTCCACCTCAATGCATAGTCAACCACCATATCATGCTACATCATTCTCCACTGGGATGCCACATGGCATGCTTGGTGGGTGCCACATGCCATGTATTGGTGGTGTCACATGGCCTATTCTAGTGGTGCCACATGGCACTATCAATGCCCCCTTTTAGCCTATTTTCCAAAAAAAATAGATAAACATAACTTTATCAAACAAAATCAATTGGAGGTGTCATTTTCGTTATTGGAATTATCTTGACAAGATCTATGACTTGGTGTTGATTTATTTGAGAATTGAGAGCTTCAAATTTTATTCATTTTTGGATCCTCTTGGATCATCGTCGCACACTTCCATCTTGCACAAACTACAAAATGTCAATTTTCATGTTAGTTGACACATATTTTCCCAAGAATTTTTTCGTGAAATGTCACATATTAAACTCAATCAACCCTATGTACCGCAAATTAACGCATGTTAAAAAATTAATTAAGGCTTAATCTTACGATTAACAAAATCTCCCTTGCTTGAAAATGTAAGTCTTTTCAATATTATTGAGTGAATTGATATGTATCCAAACATAGTTTGAGTACTTAATAGAATTTATGTTGAAGCATTGTGTAATGCTTACTGATTGTAAATGTAGAAAAAGTCATTTACACTACAAACTCAGTTTTATTAAAACTGCGAAACTTAAATTTTCACATTATTTAACACACATATTTTCCTATTTTGTGACAATGTTTTGAGAAAATGTCAAATAAACGCGATCAACCTCTTGCAACACAAATTAATTTATATTAAAAAATTAATTAAGGCTTTAATATTATGATTAACAAAAAATCCCCTACCAGTAAATGTCATAGAGAATCAACATGTAATCAGGACATCGTTCGAGTGATTAATAGAAATATTCTAAAGCATTGTGTAATGATTACTATTGTGTATACAAATCAAAAAATTTCGCAACCTAGATCCATCACAACAAGTGAAAACGTAACATGTTAACACATACAAAAAGTCATCTTCAGATATTTCCTTAGTCATTCTTACCAATAACTACCAAAAGAGGTATGAGCTATGTTATTGTTCCACTTTCACTCCTCTTTATATA
Source organism: Pinus taeda (assembly GCA_000404065.3). NCBI lineage: Eukaryota > Viridiplantae > Streptophyta > Pinopsida > Pinales > Pinaceae > Pinus > Pinus taeda. The sequence goes on along the minus strand of APFE030631343.1, from coordinate 2,487 downwards.
AAATTTATGCTTTATTTTTTATTTTTTGGGTGTGTTTTTATTATTAAAATTATATTTTATTAAATTTATAAATATGAATTTTAATTTGATATTTTTTTGTAAGTTAAAAATCTTTGTATTACGGAAAATGTACAAAGTTTACATGCTTGGAGGGACTTAGTGATCTGTAATCTTTGATTTACCGGCTTATCCTTGATCTTTTCTTCAGTTGATGTTAGTAGAATTGCATGAAAGAGCATGTAAAAACCATATATGCAAACACTTAAAGAAGATGAAACATAAATGAGATCATAAAGACAATGCACACAAAAGTTTGATAATGGATTTCATCCAGTGTGCACTACGTCTCTAGGCTCATGAATCCATGAACCGCTTCATTATCTTCTTTCAGGATGCTCTCCTTTACAAAGGGTTGAATTCCCACATCATCAAGTGGAAGTAGAATTCCTATGACAATGGCATCATCGAAGATATGTTATCATACACAATACATAGATCTGATTCTCACAAGCAAGTAGCCATGTATCTCCTACGAAGATACATTCTTCTCTCAATGGGTTGATCTCTCACAAGCTTGTAGCATAAACTGGACTCTCTCATATGAAGTGACAACAAGTCCACTTGACTCCACGGTTCATATTCAAATCATATTCATCATCAACATACTAGTCTCGCAATTCTAAGACCAATGACAGTAAACATGACTAATTTCTAGTTTGCATGAAAAGGCTCAAAACATGAATTCAAATTCATATCTTGTTGCCTTGCTATAGCATACAATCACCAGAACCCGCAACAGACATTCATTTCTTCACAACATCCAAAAGAGAGACAAAAACCATAAATGCACAAAGCTTACATTTCTTTTCATGCCAAGGCGACCACAATGTTTCTCAAAACATAGCTAACACATCACCAACACATTCCTCTCATCATTATATGAATTTTGACTGTAAATTGGACCACCTTCTGAGAAGTGTAACCTTCCCTCATAAAGCAAGCCACATAATCACTGTCAAATGTGAGCTCCGACCAAGAGATCTGAATGTTTCTGCTCAAAATGAAACATACTCCATACTAGCAACATTGTCTCAGATTATGCAACTTTAGAGTATAAACATGACCACCTTCTGACATGTGTAAGGTTGTCTCAAGCAAATAATGAAAAACACAAGTTTCTGCCATGGCCCTTTTCTATTGCTCAAATGCAAAAGAAGAATAACACAATTTGGTCCTTGCAAAATTCTGAGTAATATGAGTATACAATTCTTATGGTTCTAACATTGTTAATTTTGGGCTCATCAAGAATCTTTAAGATGCCATAAAATCTTTCTAGAATATTCTCTAGAGTATTTAGCAGAATATGCTAAGAATATTCTCATCTTGGGATTCATGCTAATGTTGGGCCACATCCCCTCCATTCTCCATTCCCTTCACTTCGTGGGTCATGCCCATGGTTTCCACACTATGCGAAGGAGCTAAGGTTTAAATAAACTAGTTTGGGAAAGGAAAATAAAGAGAGTCATTGGTTCATTGGTTGGCAATGATAATTTAAGTTGCTGACAGTTGGGAGAGGTCTTATGGTCAAATCCCACAGACTTCTTTTTAATAAGTATTGTTGAGATTCATTTAGACCATATATATGGCATTTATTCAACCCATATATATAATTTATAAAATGACCCTCTTAAAATACCATGCAAGACAAAAATAAGGTTGCGCACTTCAAGGGTAGTTGGTGGCGCCACCTCCTTGGTCCAAGTGGTTGCCAACCATTAACCAATGCCACATCACCTACACACTCATCATGACATGTCAGCACCAAATCATTGCCACATGTTGACTCCTTATTTTTCACAATCATCATGATGTGGGTCCCAGTCACTAATTGTACCTTCTCGCCAGGCTACCACATGTTATATGTATGGAACGCCACGTGGCAGAAGGTTGAATTTGACTTTGGATTTTTGCCTAGTTTGTCTAAAACTTTGATTAAACATAACTTTCACATATGAACTCAGATTGAGACATTGTTTCCACCATTAGAAAGCTTGCAACGAGCTCTTAAATTTGGTCCTTATTTCAGTGTGATCCCATGAATTTTAATTTTGGGCCATTAGGGATCCACTTAGATCTCTTAACGATCCAGTTATAAGATTGATCCAGAATAAAAATAGGTTGGTCGTCACAAAAATGTAATAGGCATGACCATCTACCCTTATGAGGGAAACCAGATGACCTCCTTGATAGTTTAGAGCATTGTAAAAGCATGAAAAAAAACTGAAGGGAAGAAACCTCAAAATGATTTGAGTCTCATTGGTAGACTAAGCAATGCCAAAATATACTTATTGGGATTCTCCTAATCATGCTTGAGCTCGAGAGGATCTTCTCATTCCACTGGCATTGGTATGTAGTATTATTTGTCATCAAGAAGAGGGTACTCAGTTGGCTAAGGGTGCCCAGTTGGTGGATGGTGCATTGCTGGTA
>APFE030631334.1:0-11661 GCA_000404065.3 Pinus taeda | reverse complement strand
TGGTGGAGTGGTGGAACTATTGCGGTTATGGTGGAACTACGTCTTAAACATAGCATAGCAACATAACCTATTGACATGTGCACAAAACATTACATAACAAATCGCATATTATGGGCGGTCGATAGAGTTGCGGACCGTGGCATTATCGTTGAACTACGTATTAAATGTAGTAGAAAATTCTTGGTGGTGATGGAATCACATTAGAGCCTGTGGAAAGAACGTTACATCCACATCAAATATAGTATGTGAACATGGTGGAGTGGTGGAACTGCGTGGCAAGTGTGAACACAGTGGAACGGCGCATCCCGTGGCATCCAATGGTGTTAAACCATAAATTTCTTTAACCGCTACATTTGTTGTTTGTGAGCATCGCTTACCATATGATTTCACACTTTAATATTAATCCACCACCATAGCTTCATAACATATGTCATTGACATGGTTTATAACATATGCCCCATTCCATTGTTTTATAAATCAAATGCACATTACATGTTTAATATATGTTATGTGTGCATTTTAATATATGGTTTTTGTTTTTAAAAATTACATTTTAATAGATACATGCCATCACCATGTAAAAATCACCTTTTAACCTATTATTTCACCTTGCAACCAAACTTGAGATATTACCACTATAACAAAGCTAGAGATCTACCACTGAGTTAAACGTGTATGTTTGCCATGTGTCGAGCAGTAAAACATTGTTTCGTCTCAAACTTCCACAAGAAATTCCTCATTCATTCAGAGGTCAAATGCACCTGTTCAAGTTGCATTGGAGTCGTTTCAGCGAGATCTACGCAATGGTGTTGCTTCCACTTGAATATAGTAACTTTGAATTTTAGGCTTTTTCTAGATCCTTGATCATCCATTGATCAATTTCGGATCATTTCCTCCCCTCTTAGACCTTTTGGACCACCAAAAGCCTAAAGTTCCATAAGACCAATGTGGGTTCCATTTTCCTACTTGTCCGGTATCTTTCCACTCTGTTATGAACCTGTACACTTTACTCATCCATGCAATCATCAGCAAAACAAACAAACTACAGAATATATCAAGTCCTTTTCCATCCACATCTACATTCATATTTGTTGTTAATATCCAAACACCACTAAACAATAATAAACCCATTAACAACATTAAAAGTATTGACATAGCTAAAACCATACCCTACTTTCCTTTCATAGATGAAACAAAAATGAACTTATCACGCTACAAGTCTTGTTGATGTACAATTTTGGATTCCTTAAGCAAAGTTATCTGTTTGTAATTAGCTTTAATGATCCCTTGCTTAAGTTCTTTAGATTGTACAACAACACCTTTCCTAGCATAAGCTGCTTGTTTTAACTGCTCAACTATAAAAACAGATTTATCGCTTTTGTGTGATGAGAATGTACAACATATTCAACTCCTTTTTTGAACAAGTGATACTGATTAGCTTTCCTGTAAAAGATCGCTTTTATATCATATAAATACGGGCTGCCCAAGACCATCCCACGTGTATCTAGTTTTACCACATCACATGTCACCTTATCCTTAAATTGAGAAGTTATTGCAAATGGTAACATGCATTTCTCAGTTACTCACAATTTATGATTTCTTCTCATACAAATTAAAGTGTACTGTTTATGATGCTTTATGGTTTTCAATCCCAATTGCTTAACAGCTATTTCTGAAATTAGGTTAGTTTGAGATCCACTATCCAACAACGTGTCGATATTTGTATGTTTCATAACAACCCTTATATGAAATAACTTGCCTCTAGAGTTGTTAGAATCATTACCTTTGTCGGATTTACCAGTGATAATCAATGATGTGATTTGTGTCTCATTGCCTGAATCTAACCCTAGGCCCAATGGTTTCATTGTTGCTCCAACCTTTTGCTTTCCTTTTCTAGCCCACTTTGGTTTATTTTTGGGATGCCATTGCCAACAGTGATCCTCGTCATGGCCCTCTTTCTTGCAATGTTTACAAGAGATATTTTTCAACCTCCTTCTTGCCGAAGTTTACTTTCTTCACTTTCCCTTTTCCCTTGCTTTCCATTCTGGCTGTCGATTCTGATGATACCCCAACTCCCAAATTACCTGCTTCAATGTAAGTCGCTTGTACTACCACTTCATCCAAGTTAGTAGGACTGAACATAAATACAGTATTGCGAACATACTCAGGTAATCCTCCTATGTCTTTCATTAGATTTTCTTGAGTATACAAAGGAATATCTAGCATCAATGCCTTCTTACAAAACTCATTTGTATATTCCTGCACTGAATGACCTTTCCTTACTTTTTGTCCTTGCCATTTTGTTAAATATTTTTCCTTATATCCCAATGGATAAAATTGTTTTCTAACTGCAGTAATAAAATCAAACCATGATGGAAAAATCTTACCGATATGCTAAGTGCCTTTCGGTAACTTACTCTGCCACCAGATCAATATTGTGCCTGCTAAACGAAGCGATGTAAGTCTGATTTTGACTTCATCTTCAGTGATCTATTGCACACCACAGTAGACCTACATTTTCCTTACGCAGTTGTCAAGATTATCGACATCAAATTCTCCATTGTACATGGGTAACTCAAACTTAACATCGAGTTTCAATAACGGTTTCGAAGTTTCAAGTGGATTCAAGAGAGAAGTGATAGGGTCTTTTTGATCGCCTTCATCTTCTTTTCCAGATTGTGATGTATTTCCTTCTTCATCTTTAGACTTTGTTGTCTTAAACTCTCGATCCATTTCTTCGACCATGGCTCACAAGGTCATGAAAGCATCTATGAAACCTGCATCAAATCCAAATGGATAATCACCGCTTCCTTCTTCAGCCATCTCTTTTCCTCAAGTTGTCCTTCTCCTAGAGCCAACCTCTGGATCTCCTGCAACAAGTTATCCTTCACCAAGCTATGATTTTTTCTTGGTGATCATGCACACTTCAAATCACAATTAACAACAACCTGCTCTGATACCAAATGATCCCAAAAAGATATTTAATTGAAATTGTGATTTATTAACTGTTAGAAAGTGTTATTACATGATTTAAAAACACCATTAAATACATAAGCATGGATAACTGTTAATAAATTTTGCAGCATATTAGAACAGAAAACCATGAGAAGAAAAGTGACAGAAGAGATTATTAACGGAGTTATCTTCAAGCCTACATATCCAAGCCTTCGTCTTCAATGGGGAGGCCTCTATATTAGAAATTCAAAGCCAGAAAAATACATCAAAGCTAAATCAACTAGATCCTTGGCTGGTACAGTTGTGTTCTACTCGATCTCAGAAATCCAACGCAACTATCTACTCAGAAAAAGACCTCTTACAACTCCCGAAATAAACCTACAAAGTTTTGCCTCCAAAATCCCCAAAGCTGCACTAAAACTCTTCTCTGCTCTACAAAATGTCACAACTCCTCTCCACCCTTCATGGCATTACATTACATGTATATATAGTGTTGGTGACTAACTTTAATGGCAAACATAGCAATGTATTAAATTACATTTTGCATTGTTATAGCCATATACAATATTGTTTAGAACCACACCAAATATTACATTCGGTGCAATGGAAACTATGCACATATCAACCATATACTATGTTTAACTCGGCGCGTTTATCCCGTGGCATCCGACAGTGTTAAACCATAAACTTTGTTCATCGTTTCATTTGTCGTTTGTGAGCACCGCTTACCATATGATTTCACACTTTAATATTAATCCACCACCATAGCTTCATAACATATGTCGTTGACATGGTTTATAACATATGCGCCATTCCATTGTTTTATAAATAAAATGCGCACTACATGTTTAATATTTGTTATGTGTGCATTTTAATAGATGGTTTTTGTTGCTGCTCCAACCCGTCTCAATGCAGGAAGTAGAAGATGCATGACCCAACTCAAGGATGGCAAGGCACCAGGTCCTGATGTCTTCACCACCAACTTCTTTCATGAGTTATGGGAGCTCATCAACATAGAGGTTTGGGAACTAGTGGAAGAATCAAGATCTATGCACTGGATTATCCCCTCCCTAAATGCTACTTTCATAGCATTAGTCCCCAAAGGGGATGAATCAAATACACCAGACAAATATAGGCCGATTGCATTATGCAATGTCATCTACAAAATCATCTCCAAAGTATTGGTGAATCGGCTCAAACCTCTACTCCCTCTTCTCATCTTGCCGGAGCAGACTGGATATGTAGAAGGGTGTCAGATAATTGATGGCATTATTCTTTCAAACGAAGTGATCCACTCCCTGAAACTACTCAAAAATCCAGGTATGATTCTAAAGCTTGATCTCTCCAAAGCTTTCGATAAACTTAGTTGGGAATATATTCATCAAATGTTATTGGCTTTTGGCTTCAATGCCACATGGACAAGGTGGATAATGAATCTCATCACCTCTCCCTGTTTGTCAGTCCTGCTCAATGGTTCTCCCTCTGCGCCCTTTCACCCCTCTAGAGGTATTCGTCAAGGGGATCCCCTATTCCCCCTTCCTTTTTGTCCTCATGGTAGAAGGACTTAGCTGTCTACTTCACCATGTTATCTCCTCTCATGCTCTAAGGGGTATCTCTCTACATGGTCTCCATCCTTTATCCCATCAACAGTTTGTAGATGATAGAATGCTTTTTGGTCATCCCTCATCCCAAGAGGCAAAAGCCTTCAAAGCCCTGCTCTCTCTATTCTCTGAAGTCTCTGGAACCTATATCAATGCATCCAAATCCCAACTTTTCTTTTTCAATACCCCAGTCACCACTCAAAAAAACATTGCTCGAATTCTGGGATTCTCCATAGCAGCACTTCCCTCAAAATACTTGGTGGCTCCTCTGTTGGACTCGGCCATTAAACATGCTTCCTGGAGGATGCTTCTCGACAAATTGGAAGCAAGACTTTCTTCCTGGACTTTCCACTCACTCAACATAGCTAGAAGACTCATACTGATCAAATATGTTCTCCAAGCTATGCCTTTGTATCTTTTCTCTATTTTGGCAGCACCCAAATGGGTTCTCAAGGCAATCCGCAATCTTCAAAGAAGTTTTATGTGGGGCTCCACAGGGCTCAACAGGAAATGGGCTCTTGTCAATTGGAAAGAAGTCTGCCAGCCAAAATCAAATGGTGGGATCGGATTAAGGGATCCTCTCCAAAGCAACAATACAATGGGAGCCCGGATATGGTGGAATTGGATTGCCAAACCACACATCCCCTGGGCACGGCTCTGGCAAGAAAAATATGTGCCAGGAAGTCAATGGGACGATCTCATAAGAATCAGCCCTACCATTCCAAGATCCATGATTTGGAATGCCGCCAAGCTTTACAGCGCCTTCATACAAGAGCATAGCTTCTGGGAAATCCACTCAGGCACCACAGCTAGGTTCTAGGAGGACTCATGGCAGCAGCTCCCAAAATTTGCCTCTCTCTTCCACAAGCCAATCTGGCAGGCTTCTATGCAGCAAGCCAATCTCACTCATGTTTATCAATTCTGGCAGCATCAACCGTCTCAAGAATTTAAATTATGGAAACCCGCTAGCACCTGGCAGACCAATTAGCAAGAAGAAACCTACACAGAAACTGAACATGAGTTAAATCATAGAAGAATCAAGCACTCGAATCAGCAGGACAAACTAAGATGGGGACATACGCCAAAAGGCATGTTCACCACCAAGGAAGCATACCAATTACGCTACTCTAACACTCATACAGCAAAGGATCAACTCTGGGATCAGGTTTGGCGACCAGGACTCTGGCCTAAGGGTTGGCCTAAGGGTTCCACCTTTCTATGGCTCTTAGGTAAGAGGCGTATCCTTAGGATAATCTACAAAAAAGGGGATTCATTGGACCATCAAGATGTCCCAACTGCAATCTCAACTCAGAAACCATCTTACATCTCATGGACACTTGTCCACTAGCTACTCAGTTATGGGAGAAAATTGATCAATGTAATAGAAGATCAGGAAAACGACAGGGGGACATAGCAGATACCATAAGAACATGGCCAAATCACCCTTTCCATAGCTCTCTGCTAAACTCGTTGTGGAACATTATCCTAGGCTTTCTCTACTGGATACTATGGAAGGAAAGGAACAATAGAGTCTTCAACAATAACAGCAGGCCGATAGAAACGCTATGGCTTTTCCTGAAGCAAAATCTCCAAGAAACTTTGGCTATTTGACATTGGCAAGACACAGATTTGCCGGACTCTCCTCAGGAGCGCCTCATCATGAAATCTTGGAATCTCGATCTGTCCTACTTGACCCATCTCAAATCCCGTCCCCCAACCAGTTCTGCCTCCCCTCTCAAGTGGTCCCCTCCTGCCTCAAGCTCTTATAAATTGAACTTTGATGGGGCAGCCAAGGGCAATCCTGGGCCGGCTAGTTATGGAGGGGTCTTTAGAAATGAAAAAGGAGCAGCATTGCATATCTAATATGGAACGATTGGCAAAGATACCAACAACGTTGGGGAATTGGAAGGTCTGTGGAAAGGGATTTGCATTGCAGACTAAAAAAACTTCTTCCTGCTAGAGGTAGAGGGAGACTCCCTTATCCTAATTACTGCAGCTACAAGGATTCAAGCAGGCACCTCGGCAGCTAAGATAGCTTCCAGTTGGAGGTTGCTCAGTAGATTGGAAACTCTGGAGGAAAGGCTCAGGCGCTCCCATAGTATCACCTTCAGGCATGTAAGACACACAACCAATAAGGTAGCAGATAGATTGGCCAACCAAGGGGTCAACCAGCAGCTCCCTTCCTTCCCAGGTCCTCTTAGTGCCTCAGATGATGCACAACTCAAACAGGAATGCACTTCTTTGGTGCTACAGGACTACCTGATCCCTGATGCGGGTGTTTGAAATGAGACATGGTACGAAGGCAGCGCGTCGACTGGGCAGGTGGCAGCCCAGTTGCGCCATATGTTATTGCAATGGGACGGCACGCTGTCCTCGCACACCTACATTAAATGCAGCATTCGCCACACCTCTCCAGCTCCCAGTTCATAGCACGATGGTGGTCCGGTTGTTCGTCACTCCCGCGCTACTGCTCCAGGCCTTCAACTCTATAATGGTTGCTGCTCTGGGCGATTATCTATGCCATTTAGTCAGCCTGTCTCTGCTAGCTTGGTTCTACCGCTCGACTCTGGCTTCAAAGGTTCACAGTGTCACTTGGTCTATGTTTCCGTCTCACTCGACGCATCCACTCCTCAGGCACCTCCCTCTCTGCATTCACCTTTGTTTCTGCCTCTCTCTGCGGATCAATTCCTCGCCCCTCGGTGCTTCCGCCCCTCTGTGCTTTCACCCCCCTGTGACATATCCTGGTTCATCAATATGCCGCGCGAACGACTCAGACTAGTGAGTAGGTGGGGCGGCTCACGAGGTCGTGCCATTCATTAGCACTCCTCCACCACCTCGGACCCATCCTAAGACGCGCTGGAGTCTGGTCGAGCTAATTACCCGGCTACCAGAAGTGGCAGGGGAAGAGGTAGAGGGCGTGCTAGGAATGACGTTTGTGAGCACAGTGCACATCCCACTGCCCGTTTCCACATTCCATGCTCCCTGGCGAACTCCTCCTTTATAGTCTCAGTCACGATTGAAAAATGTGAGAACGCGGCTCATCTTGGGGCCCCGGCAGAGCGGAGGCGGGCCAATCCCAATGTCGACCAGCGCCAAGTCACAAGAGGCCTGTCCGCTGTGAACCCTGAAGCTGATGCAAGTCCAAGCGCACCGGCAAGAGAAGCGGTCCATCTGTCAGACTCAAGTGACTTAGAGCAATTTGGGTGCAATATTGTTGAGGAACAATTGTCTACCTCAGTTGACCAATGAACCAACCAACGCCTCAGTTTTTGTTCTGCAGCCGAAGTAGGAGTTCACCTCCCTTTCAATCTACTGCATCCGTGCTTGTTTTAGGTCTTTGTCAACTCCACTTGATGGAGTATGTCATTGTTTTGTTTATGTTGGAGTCTGTTTTAGTTCTGTTTATGCTGGAGTCAGCAAAGTTTAACCTCGTCATGAATTTTGGCGTGGTTATTTTTGGGGTTTTTGGAAAGGTTAATATTCTTGAAAGTTATCCACTCTGATGTAAGTCTATCGCTGGCTCCATAGTCAGGATGACGAGAATTACTCTGTCAAATGCCATCCTCCAACCAAGAATCTTCGAGGCTTGCCTCGCTGTAACAATTTTTGTATAATAATAGGAGTAGACCAATTGAGAAAAAAAAATATATGGCTTTTGTTTTTAAAAATAACATTATAATAGATACATGCCATCGCCATGTAAAAAACACCTTTTAACCTGTTATTTCACGTTGCAACCAACCTTGAGATATTACCACTGTACTTGATTGTCTTCTTAATCATGTACTTGCCTTCTTCTTCATAGAGTCACCATCATCATGTCCTTGATTTCCTTCTTCATCACCTTGTCTTCTTCAACATATGGTCACCATCATTTTGTAGTCTTCATTATTAGGATCACCGGAGGTAAGGACATCAAGCTTCACATCATTGGAGGTAGGACATGCCATCACGTGTATTTCTTCTAGGCCTTCATCAAGTATAGAGATATGGTAGCATTTCATTATGATCAAGATACATGATTGACACTTCATTTGTGTCTTCATCACTTAAACAAGAGTTGTAGTCATCCTCTAGCATCTTCAAGAATATTTTCCATCCCGGTCACTGTCATATCAACAATTGAAATCAGTGACAACCTAGATTAATAGTGGGATGAAATGGTCCTTGGAAAATGTTCACTTGTTCAATTTACCAGTCTTAGTATACTTCAATTAAGAGCCTAATTCATTGCATAGAGTCAATAGGAACATTCAACTTTAACATATTGTACCAAGCCACCAACGAAGGACCCACAAATGGATACATTGTATATGATTAATTGTGCAAGTTGTTGCTTGATCTAGAAATTGTTAAGTGAAGAGAGCTTCATTCTTGTTCTCATATTAGTTTTCTTCCATGAGAACCTGCTAAGGGTAGATGGAGGTTCAATGATTAACATTAATATCTAGGTATGCATCATCAATGTCAACACTTATATCATTTGATGTTGTTCAATAAGATAGGCATTGACCTTTTTGGCCTACAAGTAACAACATTCATTATCAAAATGGCAATATGTCTTATTGATAGAACCATTGTTTCTTTTCCCCTTTGCTAGTCAAGCTAGGTGTTTCTCGATTATGAGCAACAATGATCAACTCACCATCTTGGAATATATTTAGGAGGGATGATCCAAGAAGGAAATTGGGAAGAGCTTGAGCTTTTTGTCAATGTGAGAAAGAAAACCTAAAGTATACTTTATGAAAAATGGTTTGCTTTTGATGTTTAGTTGTAAAAGGTGGCTACATCCTCCATTGGATGGCACATCTTTTCACATCCTACAGTCCCAACCCTCCCCTCCAAATTGATAGTCTATGATAATAACATCTAAGAGATAACTCACAATCCTTGTCGAAGGAGAAAAATGACATAGAATAACTCAGAGTGCTTATCAAAAGAGAAAACTGACATAGTGTGAGGGTTCTTTGATTATTATAATTCAGTTCAATTATTTAATTCCTAAAATAGGATATGAAAATTTCATCGTGATGACATGGAAAGGGGTTTTGACCCTTCTTTTATATCTACATGTTTTTTTTTTAAATTAACAAACACTATAATGGATTATATTTTTGCTTCGATGACATGGATTGTGCTTTTGTTGTCTAGTCGTAGCCTTTTTTGTCTTGTTGTAAAAGCTGGAGCATCTTTCCACATTATGAAATATGAGTCCTCCTTTGCAAATGGAATTGGTATCAACATCTAAGAGATAAATATAACCAACATTGCAGTCCCAACCCTTCACTCTTAATAAAATTGGCAATCTGTGATAGTAAAGTGCGAGAGATAATTGGTGTTGCTTATCAAACAAGTTAGATCAATAGTCAAGGATCTTGATTGCTTTAATTCAATTCAATTTTTAACTTCATATTGGCGTTGGCATTGTAGTGCCTCTCCTCCTCCTCTTAGAGTTTCCTGCATTTTGTGGATTTATTAATTCTTCAACATATAGTTGTTGAGATAGGAGAGATTACATTTCAGAATATGGGCTTTTGGCATTAAGAAACTAGTAAACGACATCTTGAACAAATATGGCAAAGGAAAGAACCAATTATAGAAACCCACAAAAAAACATTAAAAGTGGAGTAGGAATAAAATAATTGTGATTTTGAACTAAATTTGTAGCAAAGGAAGTAGATGTCTTTCTGAAAAAAAAGATAGGAACATGAAAATAAAATGTTTCCAGTTGAGCAAAGGGGTAAAGGAAACAACTTGAGCTTTTGAGACACGGTGTATAGGTATGTGTCCAACGGTGTTAACACAAGCTCATATTAACATTATTCAAGTTGTTGCTAACTACCTAGAACGATGTTTTTTTTTTGTAAGTTGATTAGGTCCTTTTCTATTAACATAAAAACAGTATTTACAAAAATCTTGGTGGTCTCACCCCGCCCCGAAGGGAAACCGGGTATCTTGACCACACAAAAGTTTTCCCAGCAAAACACAATTTAAATTATCCAGCTGATCAAAACCATACGTCATGTTCAGAAACTGTTTCGATATCTATACTGATACCTATATCCTACGTTCTATAGATAGAATAGCTACAGAATACATGCCTACAGTGAAACAGAAAAAACAAGACAGAACGCGAGAGCATAAAAGAAGCATTGGAGCTCTACTTATCAGGCTCAGCTTGCTGGACTGGTTCCTTCTTAACCAGCACTCCGCTTGCCACGAGCTGATGCTGCAGATCCTCCAGTCTTTTTTCTTGCAGAAGCATGGTGATGACTATGTCTTTCAATTCCTTTTTAACATTTGGAAGACTCTGAACCATCTCTGCCATCTCTTTGGCTACCTGTTCTAAGGCTTTTGCCATAAGCCTTTTCATGACCCAATATAAGTGGAGGGATTGCTTATAGAGGGTCATTCTCCCTCTGGTATGGCCAGGGTCAGGCATAATGGCACTCCAGTCTTCCATCTCTTCTTCAGAAGGAGCCTGAATGGCTTCTTCTTCCTAGTGCTCCATGATTCTTCTGATCTTGGGGTTAGAATTCACCCTATAATCCTGCTCTGCGATTCTAATTCTATCTGCAATTGTTTGTCTTGTCTGCTGATCACCGTTACCCGCTTTCGGTTCAGAATCCGCCTCCGGTTCAGAATCCGCCTCCGGGGTTGGGCTGCACTATCGCCCTCTCCTTCCTCTTCTCGCCGTCGGGTCCCTTCTTCGGCGTCCACCACGGCCTCTTCGACCTCTGCCTCCTCTGCCTCTGCCGCGCGGGCCACCCCTGCCTCCGCCTATGGAGCGACCTTCGCCTTCCTCTGCATGCTCACTATCCTCCTCTGGCAGACGTTTCCACCTTATTTTCCATGGGTCCTCGGCCTGAATTCCTTTTGGCTCGTCGCTCTCCTCCTCAGAAATCTCCAGAACCTGTCTATTTCGATTACCTGCATCCTCCACTTTTTGTTTGCCCTTCCTGTCAGCTGTGGGATTGCGCTGGTCTTCAGCCCCCCCCCCTGCGTGTCCATCGTCTCACACTTCCACTTCCTTCCGCCTCCATTTGTCTCCGTCCTCTGTAAACTTCACCACCTTCTTGCCTTACGGGATCCTCCAGACTGCACC
>APFE030631331.1:5961-25643 GCA_000404065.3 Pinus taeda | reverse complement strand
TCATCTCCTTCGTCCGATGTGCTCCAGCATTCTCCACCGTTGATCTTTCAAAGCTGCATAGTAGAGTAAAGTACGGTGAAAAAGGGCCTTCCGATATTCACCTCAGCCGTTCGATTCGAGGAGGGTAAATCAACGGTTGACGGGCATCTGAACCTGCATACGGGCAACATTAAAGGCTTAGCATGGAGTAAAATAAGCTTTGGTTGACCGCCAGTTTTCATATTAATGCATTTAATGATTTGGTCATAGTCGTAGGTAAAAATTTTAATATTGTGGTTGGAATTTTTTTTTTTGTGTAAGTGTAAGAAATGTAAAAACGCACAGCAGTGCAAGAGCCAAGGCGAATATGTGAATGAAGAAAACCAGGGGGAGGTTTGTATCAAAACCATGAATTGTTTCACACAGCAGTGAAAAGGTAAAACAGTAAATCCTTGTAATCTTTGTTTTCACATAGCAGTGAATGTAAATGTAATTTTTACACACAGTGGTGTAAAATTTCAAAGGAGACAGAGTAATTTCTTTTGTAATGTTTTTGGTGAATCCCTCTGAGTGAAAGAGGATGAATATGTATTAGTGATTTTTATTTTAATCAATAGAAATCTTTTTATGGTGGTGCAATACTCTGTTCAGTAATTTTTTTTTTTAAAAGCTTTCCTGTGCACAAAAAATCCTGGAGTAGAGGAAACAGAGCATTGCCTCTGTGTGCAAGAATTTTTGTGTTTTTGGGATTTTCTCAAAAAAAATCCCCAACAATAAGTATATTTCATCTTGTAATAATAATAATGGTTTATTCTATCCGTTCAACATTGTATTATTATTCTATTAGTTTCAAGTTGTATAAGATTGACATTTCAAATAAATTTCCACTATCCACTTAATTTTATTTTTAAATAAAACAATAATTCTGAAAGACAAATTCCAACGTAGAGGCCTATTGGCGAATTAAGCCATCTATAAATGGCGTGATTGGTGAATCGGAGAAGCGGCTCTAAAAAGCAAATATCGTCAACATATTAGGTCTATTGTGGGTCTCTTTCGTGTAAACATATTAGGTTTGAAAAAGCAAATATCGTCATGCTATTTTATGTTAAATGGTCTGTTTATTTCACGTACCAGACATGGACATGTATGTTCAAATTCACTCATGAAAAAAGTGGGATACTGTGATGGGCATGCTGATCCAATGCTGCCATGAGGGCTAGCGAAGGAATAAGAGAGCCCAAAACATTTGACAACACTATTAAGCAAAAAATGATACAAACAACATATACTAATTCAAATAGGCTATAATGAAGTTGGAAATGACTTATTTGTGTTGACCTATTATTTTCTTGGCATTACGGTGAGGTAAATGAATTCTCATATTTTTATTTTATAAGAAAAATATGTTACATATTTTCTTCACAAATGGAAAACGGAAAATGATAAACCGATGAACACATCTATCAACACAAACGAAAGGTTGTATATGGAAGAAGCAAAAAGAAAATTAGGGATTTTTAGTAGGAAATCTCATGTATCTTATGGTCACTAGACTTGATATTATGTAATTGGTGAGTTTAATTTCTATATCCATGCAAAGTTCAAGTAAGATTTATTGTGTTAATGTGTAGTAGTAATACTAATTTTAAGATATCTCCATGCAAGAAGCAATTTTGGCATTTGGTATACTTCAAGTGTTAATTTTGAGTTTGTTAGTTTTCAATTTTTTTACTATGGAAAAATTAATTCAAACTATATTTTTTCAACTTAGGATTAGGTGATGACCATTTGTTTTATTATTTTTTTATAGAAGCTAAATATATTGGAGTAACATCAACAATGTGTGAAACAATTTGCTTGAAGATAACTTTGGTATAATTGAAATATGAAGAAAAAAATGTCTACACTTGCTTACATTTGCCACAAGTAAAATACAATATTTCATGGTGTATGAAAAGAAATAAAAAAGCTCATGGTTTATCTAAAAATAGAATTTTGATGCAACATAATATTCAAATCATAATAAAAAATAAAAATAAAAACATTTCAAAATATTATTACATATTATTACAGTGACTTTATGAAATAATAGTGAAAATAGAAATGCTCTTACATAATGTTTTTAATCCGATCTTACTCTTTAGCAATTCTAATCATACTATCTATACTATTTCTAAGTATTAAATTCCTATACTAAGAAAACATATTAATTTCATATATCCAACATGGAAAAAATCCATTATCCATTCTTTAAATGGATAAAAGAAATTATGCTTATTAAATTTCGATATGAAGAAGTTTAGAAAAAGCAATTTCATATCTCAACAATTTTTTTTTGTAAAGTTCGGAAATATTCCCTAAACAAATTAACATTTTCAAAACATACCAAATGTATTGAAATTTCCTGGTTGAAAGCATTTAAGGTCACATTAACATTTTCAAAGGTTACTAAATGTATTGATATCTAATATTATTTAAGATGAGATTATAGATAAAATAAGAAATTGAAATAAATTTTGTAAAATGTGTGAAAGTTAAAAGTTTTTTTACTATAAGAAAGATGGTTGAATTCACCTTATTAAAGGAGAATATAATGTTTATTTTTTATTTTTAAATGTAATTAAGGATAGATTTAATGAATCTGATTAAATTGCTGGAAGTATAAATTAGGAATGTCATAATTAATGTTAAGATGATTTAGAATAATTGTTAAAATTTAAAATTTACAAGAATGTATTTATTATATTTAATATTATAATGTTGTTAAAATTTCAAGAATAATCACATTTATTGTTTTGGAGTGGATGTTTTTAATCATTTATTGTGGTTCATCCTCAGGGCAAAGATGAAAAATCAGATTTGAAATTAGGTATAAATATCAGAGATGCCCATGTGGATGTTTTTAATCATTTATTGTGGTTCATCCTCAGGATAAGGATGAAAAATCAGATTTGAAATTAGGTATAAATATCAGAGATGGCCCATGTGTACTTCTGGCACATGGGCATCTCTGATATTTATACCTAATTTCAGATCTGATTTTTCATCTTTGTCCTGAGGATGAAACACAATAAATGGTTCTAAACATAACAACGCTGTGATTATTCATGAAATTTTATTCAATAATAATATAGATCATAGAAATTTGAACCAAAAAAAAAAATCATTATATATATAACCCTATTTTCATTATGTCTTACCCCTGCTTTCAGGTTTTCAGACTGTGGCTACCCCTCTTGTCATAGCATGACCTTTGGCCACAAACAGAATCAAATAAAAAATGTTTTATGTTGTTTCGCCGTTATTTCCCTATGTTGAGAATATATCATTATAAAGGACAAGATAGGAACTAGTTCCAAAATTTTACTGTCAACTCAATAAATGGTTTATTGTGAATGTCTTTCATGTAAACATATAATGTTAAATGGTGTAAATGTGTTAGAAAACTTGTACAGATGAATCTAGCTAGTAAAGGTTGAACACACAGCTTTGCAGAGCAAAAACACTAAAAGAAAATCGAAAGAACAAAAGAATGATTAATTAGAAAATAGGTTACAATGCTCATGATATAGTATTACTGGGTGAAGATCCCAAGGTAATGCACCATAGTGGTGATCAATGAGAAGACTCAACATCTACAACAAGTTCCGGAGAGAACTAGCCAGTTGCAGAGTGAAAGAAGGAGCAAATCAGGGAGTAAATCATGCAAAAGAACTAACTAGTTGCGGAGTTAAAGAAGAAGAAAATCAGGGAGTAAATCATGCATGTAGTCCCATGCTCTAACTAAGTGTCCGCATGTAGGTGTGTAGTACTTCCAACACCCCCCCTGAACACCACTATGGGGGAAAATAGAAAATGGACCTTGGCAACTAAGGCTAAAGGTCACCCAGTATACAGTGCAACTTGTACTAAAATTAAGGAAAGAGGGAAAACCCCCCCTGAAAATTCAATGTAATCAAAAGAAAAGAGGAAGAAAAGACAGTTGCTAAGTAAATGTGTCTTTCACTCCAAGACGATCGCCTAGAGAGCGAAACTTCTGCTCAGTGAATGTCTTGGTGAAGATGTCTGTAGTCTGTTCTACGGAAGGACATAATTGCAAATCAATGACCCGATCATGTACTAAGTCTCTGATGTAGTGCATATGGATCTCTATGTGCTCCATCTGCTGCTGCTGTATTGGATCCCTGCAAAATTTGAGAGTGCTCTGGTTGTCACACCAAATGACAATGGGCTAGTGGAACTGGACGCCCAACTCAGTGAGGAAGTGCTGTAGCTACAGAGCTTGAATGGTGATGTTGACTAATCCTCTGTACTCGACCTCAGCTGAAGAGAGAGCAATAGCAGCTTGCTTCTTGCTCAACCAACAGATAGGGCCAAATCCTAGACTGAGTGAATATCTGGATGGGACTTGCAATCAATGTTGTCTCCCACCTAATCAAAATCTATGAAGCCAAGGAGATTTAATGTAGTGCCTGCTACATAGTGAATCTTGAATGTGATGGTGCCCTGCACATATCGGAGGATGCGCTTAGCAGCAATTCCAGTGTAGCTCATGCGGCTCCTGCATGTATCTAGAAACTGCCCCTACTGCATATGAGAGATCTGGTCTGGAGTGGGTGAGGTACAATAAGCTCCCCACTAGCTGTTGATAAAGAGTGTTGTCAACTAATGGAGTGTCACCTCCATTCTCAAGGTGGACCCCAGACATAAAAGGAGTCGGGGCTGGCTTGCAGTCAGCCATGTGAAATCTCTCGAGGAGATCCCATGCATACTTAGCCTGAGAGAGTTTGATGCCTGTGGCATCCTGGTTGATCTCAAGACCAAGAAAGAAGTGTAATGGACCCATGTCTGTCATCAAGAACCTATCATGCAAGGCCCTATTGACTGTAGCAATGGTTGAAGTTGAGCTGCCAGTGATCAGGAGATCATCCACATACAAAACTAAGATAAGAAGAGAATCATGTGTCCTGAGCATGTAAACATTCGGATTAGACTTACATCTTTCAAAGTTTTGTGATAAGAGAAAAGAATCCATCTTCGCATACCATGCTCTTGGGGCTTGCTTAAGGCTGTAGAGAGATTTCTTCACTCTGTAGGCCAAAGATGAATCTTGAATGAAACCATGTGGCTGCTCCATGTAGATCTCCTCAGATAGGTCTCCATGAAGAAAGGCATTCTTCACATCCATCTGATGTACTTCCCACCCATGGGCAGTCGCAATGCCAAGTGCAAGGCATATGGAATCCATCTTTGCTACTGGAGCAAAGGTTTCATCATAATCAATGCCATGCACTTACTGGAAGCCTTTGGCTACTAGCCTAGCTTTCTATCTGGTGATTTGCCCATTTGCAGCACTCTTGGTCCTGTAGACCCATTTGCATTGGACAAGTTTCCTTCCTGAAGGAAGGGGGACCAGATCCCAGGTCTGGTTCTCTAGGAGGGAGTTATACTCCTCCATGGCGGACTCCCAAGATGGATGCCCAGCAGCCTCAGCATAAGACTGTGGATCAGAAGACTGAACCAAATGACAATGCTAGGATGGCGATGGTTCAATGGCAGTGAGGGCAAGAGGAGGCTCAATAAACTCTGAGCTAGTACTCTATAGATTAAAATTATCCCCCACAAGACCATTTATAACAGTTGGGTGGTCTTGTGCATATATCTCATGTAAGCTCCTTGTTCTCTAATTTATGACAAGGGAATTTGATTCACTGCTGGAAGCCCGATCTAGCTTGGATGTGGATCATCATATGCATGCATTGGATTTGTATATGAAGACTCTGTCTTTGCATATGCATGCTCTACTGCTGCATTTGCATGCTCTGTATCTATATCTGAGTGTATTTAGACATCATCTCGGACATGAGGTAGATAAAAGGTGTCTGCATGTGGCAATTGAGGTGCATGCGAGAGACTTTCCTTAAATTTGACACTTCACTCAATGATGAGCTTGTCCGTAGAAGAAATAAGGAGTCGGTATCCCTTCACATCATCAGGGTATCCAACAAAGATGCACTCAATGCTCTGTGGATCAAGGGCTTTCCTCTTTTCAGAGGGGATCTTGGCCCATGCTCGGGAGCCAAAAACACGGAATTGGGTGACCTCTGGTTTAGTGCCGCTCCAAGCCTCAAAGGGGGTCTGATCCTTGACAAACCTATGAGGAGATCTGTTCTGGATGTATTTAGCACAATTAAGTGCTTCAGCCCATAGCTTATGAGGCAGTGACTTAGCATGCAACATGCAGGAAGCCATCTCTTTGAGAGATCAGTTCTTTCTCTTAGAAACTCCGTTTTGTTGCGGAGTGTATGGAATTGTGTATTGCAACTGTATGCCGGATTGAAGGCAAAGGTTTTGAAGTGTTGTGTTAACATATTCCCCCCCATTGTTTGTATGGAGGGCTTTGATCTTTCTTTCTGACTGTGTCTCAACTAGTGCTTTGAAATCTTCAAAGTGCACAAAAACTTCAAATTTGTTCCTGAGAAGATACATCCAAGTATACCGTGAGAAATCATCAATAAATGTAAGCACATCCCTTGCTTTATTGATGGAAGGATGAGGAAAACGCCGCATGAGATCACTATGGATCAGATCTAGAGGAGAGGATGCTCTGAGTCTTGCCAGTGTCAAAATTTTCTATAGGATGTTTTCCAAGGACACACCCTTCACAAACTCCTTTGGAGAAACTGATATTTGGCAAGCCTTCCACCATCTCATGCTTGCTTAGTTGCTGCATATACCTGTAATTTAAGTGACCAAACCTCTCGTGCCAAATCCTACTACTATCATCAACATGTGTAAGCTATAAGGAGGATTCAGATTCAATAAATTCAGAAAATGTATACAATTTGGCTCCGTTGTTTACCTCACCAGTTGCAATTTTGGAGCTGCTATGTAGGTCATATATGTTCATTGCATCTGGAGTGCATTCCACTCTCTTTTCAGTGCCGGAATGAGTGATCTGATAAACTGAAAGCAGGTTTACCAAAATTTTTGGAACATGAAGCACATCTTCAAAGCTTCCATGCAAAAGTTCCACTCTACCTTTTCTGGTGACCTCAATAGGTGAGTCATCTCCCATGAGGATGGGAGGTCCTTTGCATGCATCCAAAGAGGAATAGATTTCCTTTGCAACAACCATATGATGTGATTTACTAGAATCTATAATCCATGCATCAGGGGAAGAATTAATTGCAACTAAAGCATGAAAATTGTTACCTTTCCCATGTGGCAGATCCTCAATCTTCTTCTTGGCGCCCTGAGGGATGTGGTCCCCAAGGTTGTGCTTCTGAAGGATTTCTGCCATTTGATCAATTTTTTTTTTCATGCAAGAGGATTCTGGATGGAATCCTCTTTGATAGTAGGTGCATCTGTTTCCTTTCTTCCCTTTCTCATTTCTCGAGCCAGAGGAGTCATTGAAGGGCTTGGTGTACCATTCCTTCTTTGGATGGGAATGCACTTTTCCCTTGTCTTTTTGCTGCTGATTTCTCTGATTTGAATCAGATCTATGATTTTTATTGTGGCTGCCATCATGCACAGCTAGTGCATGTGCTTTTGGAGGTTTGATTTTCCCCATGCCAATGAGTTTATCTTGCTCAAAAGTAAGGAACTCCATGAATTCTTTGAGAGAAGGCATGGTGTAGGATTTACGTGTTGCAAGCCTTACTGAATGAAATGTAGACACAAAGATGAAATATTCTGGTCCGAGCTTTGACATAATAGAGAGAACTTGGTGACTCTCCTCCTCAGATTTGTCAATTCCACAACCCTTGAGTTGCAGCAATAGATCGTTATATTTGGTGAAGAAGTCTTGAATTCTATCATAGTTTCGTGGATCCAATGACAGCAGCTCCACTTCGAGCAGATGTCCTTTCATCTCACCCTATTTCCCGTAGAGTTCTTCAACCTTTTTCCAAATCTCATTGGGAGTATTGCAGGCAGATAGATGAAACTACAACTCTGGAGAGATGCACATGCATATGGATCCGTGGGCCTCATCCATATGGTTGAGGTACTTGGATTTATCTATGGCTGAAGTGGGTTCCACTTCTGTAGCCATGGTAATCCTGTACAACCCTTTTTTACGAAGGTATCGAGCCATTTGGTCCTTCCATTCGTGATAGTTGTACGGTGTTAGGATCGATACTTTGGGAAACTCCATTTTTATGTCGATCTTCAATCTCCAAGCTATAGTACCTGCAAAATAAAGTATTGGTTCACCTTTTATCTAGCAACCTGTGGGCTCTGATACCATGTAAATGTGTTAGAAAATCTGCACAGATGAATCTAGCTTGTAAAGGTTGAACACACAGCTTTGCAGAGCAAAAACACTAAAAGAAAATTGAAAGGACAAAAGAATGATTCATTAGAAAATAGGTTACAATAATCATGATATAGCATTATTGGGTGAAGATCCCAAAGTAACTAGAGAGAAGAATCAACACCTACAACAAGTTCTAGAGAGAACTAGCCAGTTGTGGAGTGAAAGAAGGACCAAATTAGGGAGTAAATCATGCAAAAGAACTAACAAGTTGCGGAGTTAAAGAAGGAGCAAATGAGGGAATAAATCATGCAAAAGAACTAACCAGTTGCGGAGTTAACTAAGGAGCAAATCAAGGAGTAAATCATGCAGAAGGAATCTTGCATGTAGTCCCATGCTCTAAC
Source organism: Pinus taeda (assembly GCA_000404065.3). Taxonomy (NCBI): domain Eukaryota; kingdom Viridiplantae; phylum Streptophyta; class Pinopsida; order Pinales; family Pinaceae; genus Pinus; species Pinus taeda. The sequence continues at coordinate 17,000 of APFE030631331.1, read as the reverse complement.
TAAGAGTCCGCATAATAATAAGGGCACATGAGTATCTATGTTGTGTCTGAATTGTTGAGTTATTGATGAATCTCATTGTAATTTCTATGTTATTATAATATGACAATGTGCTTGATATCGATCTCTGTCTCTCCTTTGTTTTTAGAATGGTGTGGAGCGTTCAATGTAATACGCCAGGGTTTATAGGTTGCAATGTTAGTATCAATAATTCTCAGTAAATGAAGATATAAAACAAATGAAGATAAGAAATCATAGGTTCCATTGTTAGCATCAATAAGTTTCAGCAAATAAAAATATAAAACAAATGAAGGTAAGAAAAAATATATTAAAATAAATTAAATTACATAGTTAATTATAGATTTTGGGAATATTTTAGAATTTATATTTATATTTTCAAATTTAAAATATTTTAGATCTTGCAATAATCTCATATAATTTAGAATCTAGATATTGTCACTTCCAGTTTGTTTTTTGGGATGCAATAATGAGAATTTTGTTAACATTTTTTTAACAATAATGATAATCTTTGAAGAATCCTTAACTTATATATCAGCTGCCATTATTATACCAAATACAATTATTTATCGATATCATTAACAAGCCAGTTACAATATGTCTCCACAAACTTAAATCTAGGCAATAAAGAAACAAATTGTTTCAAAGTAAAATCTTTTAACATTTTAACAATAACAATTTTGTTGATAGAAATGGGGATGAATTTCATCAGTAACAAACAGTAGCAAATATTGTTTGATTTTTTGAAAAAAAATCACTTTGATAATAACAATAATCATCTATTTTGTGATAAACAATATCAAATATTGTTTGATCTTTAGAAAACAAATCACTTTGATTATAACAATGAGTCTTTGATGACAAACAAAAAAAAATCATACATACATTCATATCACAGGTTCTGCATGTGGCTAGAAAGAACTTATACAACTTGAAACGAATAGAATAATTATGCAATGTTGAACCAATAGAATGGGCCATTATTATTATTATAAGATCTAAATGAAATATACTCATTTCAAGTAAATGTCAATCTTATACAATTTGAAACTTGAAACAAATAGAATAATTATACAAGGTTGAACAAATAGAATGGGCCATTATTATTACTCATTTCAAAGAAGCTGGGAATGCTGCGCTCACCGGTAATGAAACACTGAGAGGTGCCAACTTCACCTCTATCGGCGTTGGCATTAGCATTATGAATGATATGGGATTCTAATTCACAAGTATATCCATTCTATTGGTTCAACATTGTATAATTATTATATTCATTTAACATTGTATTTTTATTTTTCATCCACATCCACAGACAAAGCCTATATTCTAAGTAGAGGTTGCATCTTATTTAAAGTGCAGTAGTGTAGTTTTGTATAATAATTTAAGTCAAAATCTCCTTATATATAATAGCTAATTTAACAAAAATTAGATGAATAAAAATTTTATATTGCATGTGAGTAAAAAATTTGCATCACAATGTGACAAAAAAAAATCTATATTGTAACGTGACAAATAGAAACTAACATTGTAATGTGACAAACAAAAAACAAACCATAGTTGATCTTAGTTGACCAAAGTTGAGCATGGTTGACTAAGGTTGAGCATAGTCAACCATAGTTATCAATCTCAATCTTAGACAACAACAGTTAAACACGACAATCATAGTCAACCACAACCATCCTCAACCAACCATGAGCAAGCATGGTCATCTTTAAGTAATCATATTCACCATGTAGTCAACCATTGTCAAGCTTACTCAACTGTGAGCAAGCATGATCATCTTCGATCAACCATAGTCACCATAGTCAACCATTGTTCGCCATAGCCAATGTGATAAATCATAGACAATTATGGCCACCATGCTTTATTATGGTTGACCATAGTAACCTATGGCAGCCCATAATCAACTTTGGTGAGCATGGTCAACCATCATCAACCATAATTGACTATCGTCACCATGGTCAGTCATAACCAACTTTAGTTATTCATAGTTAACCATGGTCAATGATGGTCAACCTTGATCAAACATAGTCAACCATACCATAATCAACCTTAGATAACTATGATCAACTCATGCTCAACAATGCTCATGGTTGAACATGATCAACCATGGCCCTTCATTGTCAATATGAGCAACCATAATCTATGATAGAAAACAATGGTCAACCATGGTCAAATTGATCAAACCATGTTCACCTATGGTCAACCATGTTTAACGTGCACAACGATAGTCAACCATCATTAAACATCAACCATGGTCAACCTTTGTCAACCATAGTCAACTATAGTTGGTTGTGGACAACCATGGTCATACATATTCAATTATATATTGACCATATAAATGCTCCTTAACAAATTTAGCCATAGTCAACCATAGCCAACTAATCCTCTCCAAGCACGAAAACCGTCAACTAGCACAACAACGTTAGTAAATGTGGTTGATATACATCGATTAACAACATTTTCCACCTTTTTTATGTAAATCGGCATATGAAATGATGTCGAACGACGTATATCAACCACATTTACTAATGTGGTTGTGCTAATGATACATTAATTATACATTAACACATGACATCATGTTCAAACATGATTATCCATAAGCATTATGTTCAACATGCCTATAATTAACCATAGACATCATGCCCAATATACCCATAATCAACCATAAGCATCATGCCCATAGTGAACATGGGCATAGACAATAATAAAGTCACTGGAGTTAATAACTTTAGATAATGAATTTAATATGAATTTAATATTATTTAAGTTCTAAGTGTTTTCAACATTTAATTTTTATTATAACTTTTAAAACATTTTCCAACAGAGTAACCACACTCTTTCTATTTGAGAAGGCTTTTGTGATGTTAATTAATTATCACAAATGCTTACTTCTCATCTCAAATTTTGGAGCAGAAAATGTCCATCACATCATTAATTTAATTCCAATGGAATTCATCTAAATTCCTATGGAATTATCCAAATTAAACGATGGTCTAAAACACTTGGGTTTCCTCTTGAAACCCAACTCATATAAAAGGGAGGACTGGCGTTGGTTAATCTCCAAGGTGGAAAAGCACATCAACATTGGTGCCACAAATGGTTGTCCATGGCAGGTTGCCTTGTTCTCATCAAATATGTCCTCGAGGCTGTTTGATGCAGGAGCATACAACTCAACAATTTCAATACATTCTAGTTAACTTAGGGATTCTTGTGTTTTCAAGGAAGTTGGATTCCTATGTACGTAATCATTAATGTTTTGAGTGATTAAAATAGGAATTATTTAGATATTGTAAGGATATTTGTAAATTCTCTCGAATGTAGGAGAACATGAGTGATTAGTGGGGATTGAGAGAGTTAGAAATCAATTGTAAGTCTTAGACTAGAAAGTGGTGTCATGATTCGAGGAACTAGAGAGGATTCTTAGGGATTAACTAGAGTGAAAAGTGGACATAGAAGATATTCAGGATTTAGTTTAGCAGACTAAGGATCTGAACCAGAATTAGTTCAACAGAACCTTTTGTATAAATGTAATCCTAAAAGGCATAGAGAGTCAGTAGGTAGAGTAGTTAGTGAGTCAAAAGTCAATCAATCAGATTGTAAGCCTATGGGCATAAGAAGAAAGGCCATTGATATTGAAGAGCAGGCCAAGGGTGAAATTCATGTTTAAATATTTGTTAATTAATACAGATAACTTGATTTTGAGTTTGTGTGATGTGTATTGAGTAATTGGATTATAATATGTGTGTGAACTAGAGTAATTCTGTGTAACATAGGTTGGAGGTGTGCAGAAACAGAGAAGAGGTGCAGAGAGGAGTGTTATGGTTTTACACATAGACAATATTGGAGGAAGCCTTTAATGTCACAGTGAAGGAATAACTGTAAGGTTTCTTAAAACCCTAAGGATTTATGAAGGAATCATAAAGGCGCGAGTAGAGATCGAGATTAGAAGAAGTGAAAACGATAAGGCGAGAGTAAATACACAGGGAGAAAGTCGAATGAGTTGTTACACAGCGAGAAACAAAAGAATGTAGCAGTGAAGCGTAGTCGTTGGATTAGTTAGGTCAACGAACAAGAATGAGGGAGATAGACAACTAGGATTAAGTCACGCAAATTAAATTCATGAAGATGAATGGCGGAGATTAAGACCACGTGCAGAATAGAAGAGCAATCTTTGCAAGGGGTAAGCAGTTTCTCACACACCCTCAAGGCTGTAAATGGTATTTCTAAATTATACATGATTAGCCTAAAGGGTTGACACGTAGCAAACATAGGAAAGAGAAAACCACTTTTCTCGTGTGCCTTCGGCCCGATAACGATCGTGTAAGTATCTACGCGAGATTGCGCGATAGCCATTGGATCGAGCAAGAGTGATCAACGATGGAGATTTGGGCGCACAAAAGGTGATCGGGTGACGCGATAGCTGTTGGATCAGACGGAAAAGATCAACGGTGGAGGTTGAATGTGATAAAGCGAGCATCGAGATATGTGCAAAGGTCCATGGAATGGCGGAAAGGTAAGGTTTAAGTGTGTTTATCTGTTATTTCTATTATATGAGAATTATAATAGAAATAAGTGGAATAAAGGTATTATGGTCAATGTTGGGTTAAACTGAGACCAGATTTAAAATGGTATGGTTAATATGCGTGGGTGATCAAGAATTAACCAAATATTACGAAAGGTTGAATTATAAGGTTTAAAAGAGAACCGAATATATGTCTGCTTAAGGAATTAAACTTTAATAAAGTGGGTTTTCATCAAATGTTGTATTTCCGCATAGAGTTGATTGAAGGAACATTAAACCTTGGTCAAGAGGGTTTTCACCATTGATATTGGTGTTTATCTTGGGACATGACCGATACATCATTTTACATGCAATTTAATTTGCATATGTGGGTATATGCGGCTTAGGCTGCATCATTATGGTATTTGCAGCTTAGGCTGGAATCATTTGGTATCAAATCCAGGTTAAGGAAATTATGTGTTTAAGAATTTTGTGTGAAACCTTAGAATAAAGTTATGTTTTGAAGGTGTGTATGCAGGCAAGAGGAGATCATATTTTAATCTGACAAATAGTAGGCACACAAAGATAAGGTGTAGTAGAATTTGCAGATGCAAAAAAACGGAGAAAAATTCATTCAAAGTGCGGGTGAATGGTAGAACCGGATTATGTAGAGGTCTTGAACATGAGAAGATTGCAGCAACCTAGAGCAAGGAGTGCTCAATTGGTTCCAAAGGAAAGAACCAGAGATATGTCAAAAGACTGAGCTTAGAGGAGAGAAGCTTAGTGAGGCATGTGTAGCAAGAAGGAGGCTTGTTACTACAGAGGTTTTGTTGCAACTCACAGAAGGATCATAAAGGCAATTCCACAAAGGATGTGGGTAGAACTTCTAAGGAATGAAGAAAGTTGGTAAACATTTCTAAGTGAAAGAAGAGGTGGTCAGAACCTAGTATTTCATTGTGATTGAGATACAAGAGGACAATTGTGTTCTTAACAGGTGCAGATGAGTTGAATCCTAGAAGGAGCAGAGAGAAGTGCTCAAAGAGGTTCCACGGAATAGAGAACCAAATGCTTTCCAAAAGACCAAATACATAGGAAAGCTTGGTGAGGTAAGTGGAAACAGGGAGGACTTGTTATAGAGGCTTTAATGTAGCTCATAGTAAGTGAGTGAGGAACTCATGAAGATAGAGAAGGAAATGACTACTAATAGTCATAGTAGAGGTTTTGAGGAAGACCACAACAGAAGAAAAATGAAGTAGTATGCCAAGGAAAATGGTAAGAGAAAGAGTCAAATGGAGTGTGACAAGGAGATTGCAAAGTCAAAATAACAACTCAATGTATTAAGGATGATACTAGAGGAAGACCAAAAACAAGGTTGGGTCTTGAGGAAAAAGGCAATGAAGTGGTCTAAGTTACAAAGAAGGCTACAACAGAAGCAAGTGAAGTGCCTGGTGGAAGAACTCAGAGAAGTTGAGTTGGAAATTGAAGTGTCCATTTATGAAGCAAAACAGGGTGAAGTTCTGGGTGAAGATGAAGACTAGAGATCTATGGAAGATATTATGATTTCAAGGTAGCAAGGAGACTCGAAGACTGAAACTTCAAGTGAGACCAAAAGGTCACATGATTTTAAATCTGATAATTTGTGTATGTTTGCAGGTCAAACATGTGAAGAAGGACAACTCGTTGATATTGTCATAAAGGAGGAAGAAGACAGGCAAAATCTAAATTCTGTTTTGAAAGAAGATGAGATAGATATTTCTCATGTAAATGCTTGTACACAATTGGAGAAAAGTTTTGCTTTTCAGCATATTGCAAGGACTAAAAGCAAAGGAAGTTTGACTCATGATGATGGCAAAAAGTAGGAAGAAGTAGGGAAGGATATCAAGCAACCAAGTGAAGGATTTTAGGAGATTGAAGAGAAGACCATCGAAGAATTTCTAAGTCATGTAGAGGACTTGGAAAAGCAGGAGGACTTGGTGATTGAATCATCAAATGAGATCACAAGATCTTATGGTTTTACAACTAACAAGTTGTTCGTGAATGCAGGTATTGCAGAAGACAAACCATCCTATGGAACTGTCTTGAGTGAAGTGAAAGGTTGCAAGAAAAGTATGATGATGATTGTCTTTCAAATGAATACCAAGTTGAGTTATTACAACAGAAGGAGTTCATAAATTCCTTGCTCAGTGGAAGAAATATCTTCAATAGAGATGAGACAGATATATCTTATGATAAGGAATTTGTTATTGGTAATGACAAAGAAGAAGATAGTGAGTATTGTACATAGAGTTTAGGAGAAATCCTAAGTGAGATGGAAAATTTATGGCATGAGTTAAGTCTTTTGGATAAAAGGCTAGAATACCAAAGAGTTAGTGTTCAGGTTGTAAAATCAGAGCTGAATGAGAATGAAGAAGTTCACTATAGTGAACAAGAGCAGGAAGACATCATTGAAGCAGATGGTGTGGAAGAGAGACTTGCTGATAGTCTAGAGAATCCTTTAGAGAATTATTTAGAAAGGTTGAATCGGCAACTGATGTGCTGACAAAGGAGGAAAACTCAGAGCAACATACTGAGATGTTGCCAGAGAAGGAAAAGGTAATGAGGCCTTATATTTTTTTTGATAATTGTTTTATGATTATAGGATTTGATGAAAAGGAAAAGCATGAAGATACCATGCTTGAAGAAGTTAAACTAATTGTCAGAATTAGTCAAGGAAGTGAAGGACAATTACTGAGGGTTGTCAAAGAAGAGGAAGGAAAACATGCTAGAATTGATGAACAGCATAGTGATGTATTTGAGAGGAATCAAGTACAAAGGAAATTGGAGGACTATTTACTTTTTAGAAGTAAATTTATAGGTAATGAATAGAGGTTGATTAGGAAGTCACAAGAGGGTAAGGATGAAAGGGCAGCAGTAAGAATCCAACAACTTCAAAGAGAAGATAGTAAACAACAGTTTGAAGATGAGTGGACAGAGTATGAAAACAAAAGGCAGAGTATGTACCAGCACAAGGATGTGCTGAGGATAAAGACTAAAGAATTATGGAAATTACTGATGAAGTAACGCAGATGGAGGAGATTGATAGCAATAGGAAGGGTGATCAATCAGAATTTGAAGCTAATTGACAAGGTGAGGAAGATGAACGAGAAGATAGCAGACATATAGCAACAACAACAAAGGTGCAGAGCATTTGGAAAGTTACAAATTAAAATTTGGGACCCTAGGGGTTTTTTATCAACATATGGAAGCACATGATCGAGATATCATGATTATTTTAACCTTGGGAATCTGATGCAGGAGCATACATCTCATCAATTTCATTACATTCTAGTTAACTTAGGGGGGCTTTTGTTTTCAAGGAAGTTGGATTTCTATGTATGTAATCATTAATGTTTTGAGTGATTAGAATAGAAATTAATTAGATATTGTAAGGATATTTGTAAATGCTCTCGAATGTAGGAGAACATGAGTGATTATTGGGGATTGAGAGAGTTAGAAGTCAATTGTAAGTCTTAGACTAGAAATTGGTGTCATAATTCAAGGAACTAGAGAGGATTCTTAGGGATTAATTGGAGTTAAAAGTGGACTTAGAAGATATTCAGGATTTAGTTAAGAAAATTAAGGATTTGGACCATAATTAGTTCAACAGAACCTTTTGTATAAATGTAAGCCTAAAAGGCATAGAGAGTCAGTAGGTAGAGTAGTTAGTGAGTCAGAAGCGAGTTAATCAAATTGTAAGCCTACAGGTAGGAGAAGAAAGGCCATTGATATTAAAGATCAGGCCAAGGAAGAAATTCTTGTGTAAATGTTTGTTTATTAATACATATAACTTGATTCTAAGTCTATGTGATGTGTGTTGAGTAATTGGATTATAATCTGTGTGTGAACTAGAGTAATTTCGTGTAACATAGGTTGCAGGTGTGGAGAACCAGAGAAGAGGTGCAGAGAGGAGTGTTACGGTTTTACGCACAAACAGTATTAGAGGAAGCCTTTAATGTCATAGTGAAGGAATAAATGTAAGGTTTCTTAAAACCCTAAGGATTTATGAAGGAAGCATAAAGGCGCAAGTAGAGATCAAGATTAGAAGAAGTGAAAACCATAATGCGGGAGTAAATACACAGGGTGAAAGCCAAATGAGCTGTTACATAGTGAGAAACAGAAGAATGTAGCAGTGAAGTGTAGTCGTTGGATTAGTCACATCAATGAACAAGAACAAGGGAGATAGACAGATAGGATTACGTCGCGCAGGTTAAAGTCATGAAGATGAATAGTAGAGATTAAGACCACATGCATAATAGAAGAACAACCTTCGCAAGGGGTAAGTAGTTTCTCGCGTGCCTTCAAGGCTATAAATGGTATTTCTAAATTCTACGTGATTAGCCTGAAGGGTTGACACATAGCAAATGGAGGAAAGAGAAAACCACTTTTCTCGCGTGCATTCGGTTCGATAAAGATCATGAAAGTATATACGCAAATTGTGCGATAGCCATTGGACCGAGCAAGAGTGATCTACGATGGAGATTTGGGCGCACAAAAGGTGATTAGGTGACGCAACAACCGTTAGATTGGACAGCACAGATCAACGATGGAGGTTGAATGCAACTAATTCTACGCTTCCTTGGGTTGGATGGGATAAAATTGGAAACCCAAAATATATGGGGGTTTGGTTGTTGAAGAACATATTTCATTTCTCTCATGACCTTAAGGAAAAAGGCGGTTGGCACCTCCTCACATATCAAGGTTTGTGGACAATGGTTGTCATTGCAAAATACATCTACCTTCTTTCAGTGGGGGACTCGATTAGGTGTGTGGACAAGCTTCATCAAAATATCTCCATCATCTAGAGGGAAGTACTAAAGACCTTTGAAACCATTCATGGTGTTTTTGTATGGTGTATTGGATTGGGCATTGGAGTACATTTGGGAATGGACCCTTGGCTCAGTTCTTGGCAGGAACATATTCTTCCCATGTCATTATTTGAATCCTTATGAGGCCACGAGATCACAAATCTCACTCAAATTGTGGATCATACCTCTACATCTAAATGGTATCAAGGGTGGAAATCAACATATGAACTCGGTATTCCAATTTAATATGTCCAGCTTTGGAAATCCTACATCAATACAATTCATGAGGGTCATATCAAATTAACAGTTAGAGATGATGAATTGATTTGGTCTCGTTCTAAGTGTGGAATATATTCACCAATATAAATATATATAATATATATATATATATATATTTATATATATATATATATATATATATATATATATATACAATATAAAAATATATATATATATATAATATATATTATTATATATAGATAAGATATATATAGATATAGAAATATATATATGCTTCCCGCTCATTAGTTACAAGATTCAAAGTGGTAGTGGCAATTGTTGTGGAAAGCTAAATGCCCTCCCAAGGAAAAGATTTTAATGTGGTAAATTTTAAACGGAAAGGTTCCTACATGGGGCACATTACAAAAGGTTCCAAAATGATGGACAAACTATCAATCATCTTTTCATGGAATGCATTTTTTTCAATCTACATGGGAGCTTTGTAGATCAACTGAACCTAAAGTGGGTGTTTGGTGTGGTCCATCAATGGATTATCCTTGCCAGTAATGGCTTTCCCTCCCGTCTTCCTATAAATTTAAGTTTCTTCCTTTAATCATTTTCTGGGGTGTATGTATCTCTCGTAATCGGGCGATTTTTTAGGACAACATTTCCTTTCGCCATCACATTGCTGCCAAAGACATGGTGATCCTCAGACATTTTCCACAAGAAAATGAATCACGTAAACCGTGAGTGTTTGTTGATGTCTATCTAGACAAATCATATCCCTAGGAGTTCTTTGATAGTGCCCCTGTTGAATTGGGTCAGAAAATTTTCATTGGTTTCTCTCTCCATCTATCCTCTAATCATTCCTTTCATATTTCCATTAGTTTGGGTTCAAATACAAATAATTAAGCCAAAAATCTTGCTTGTTGGCATCTTCTTGCCTTTTCCATTGACTAGGGAATATCTCATTTGTAAATATATGTTGACTCAAAGCTTGTGGTAAATTGGTTAAATGGTACACAAGCATGAAATAATTTTCTCTTACAACCAATTTTGTCAAATTCACTACATTTAAAGGGTTTTCTCTCACAGTGCACATGTCTACATATCTACAAGGAATTAAATCTATGTGCATATGGTCTATTCAAGATGGTACTCTCTCTAGAAAAGAATTTTTGGCAGGTTATGGAGGTTCACAATAGGTTATTAGGGACCACAAATTATAGTAGATCTCCATCCCATATACTCCTTCCTATAGGGGTTAAATGATTGTATTATGGGGTTCTCAGATTCTTTTTTGTGTGTATATATTTCTAAGATGGCCAAAAGATTGCTTTTAGAACTTTAAGAATAGATTTGTATTATTTGTTTAAGCATGGATATTTATGACAACAATTGCATGGATGATATGGGAAACCTATGTAATTTTTCCCAGAATAAAACTAGAAATCTTA
>APFE030631327.1:0-13262 GCA_000404065.3 Pinus taeda | reverse complement strand
ATAAAATAAATAAATAAACCAAGTATATCACATAATATCATAAAATGAATTATATTTCTTATCCCAAAGAGAACCGTGATATATTACATAATGTCATATATCATCTAGGTTGTAAAATGCAAAACCAAATCGCACCCATAAAGATCAATAAATATTTTTCAAATAACTATTATATTAGTGATTATGTTGAAGAATACGGAGTGTATGAGTACAGAAAGTTAAGGATGAAAATGGAGTATAGAAACATTAATTTTCACTATGTGAATAAGAAGAACAATGAGAATAAAAATCTACTAATATTGTGCTAGTGATTCATTGGTTCCAACATCCTGATTTGTTTGTGTTAATGTTTGCAACAAGGTTGTCGTGCCAACAATTCTAGACGATGAACAAATAAACACTTTAATACCTACTATGACCCACACTTTAATACCTACTATGACCCATGACCTATTTCCTTTACTTTGAGATACTCTAAAAAAACATTCACAAGTCTTAGATTCCTAACTAGCTTTATTGCTTCCCTGTTGTCTGAATTTCAACCTCGGTAGCCAGCACATTCCTTTGATTATCATGTTCCGCTTTCTTTATAACATGGGTTGCTGTGTTGGCTGGCTCTTTAAACTTGGCATATATATCACCTTTCTAGAATTGCCTCATTCTCAGGACAAGAATAAAAGAAATCATGGCTCCAAAAAGTGTTACGGTTGTCATAATGATAAACGAAAGCTGAAAACATTTATGCCCAGTGCAAGTAAGCCCGCTCTGAGACGAACAATTCCAAAGAGCAGTACACTGCTTTCTTGCCTCTTGGTCATACATGTGCCCCACACCTCTGACAGACAGAAGATAAACTCCCAAGGGGCACGCAACCGCTCGAAAATTATAAAGAGTGGCATCATACTTGATACCAAATATCTCTGAGATGACTGCATTTTTAGAGGCCACTGAGCTCCCAAACATAGTCCATTTATAATGGACGCTATGTACAGTGAACCCGGAAGTGTGAAAGCTATGAAAATATGTCCAATGCAAGCAATAAGCAAAATTATGGTAAACATCAGTGGCCTAGGAAATTTATACTTCTGGAGAAGAATTTCTGATACAAAACCAGCAAGAACGCGGCCTAGAAAATTCCATATGCTAATAAGAGCAACAAAGGTGGTTATAGTCTAGCGGGTTGATTCCGGGAATCGACCCGGGCGGGGCGGGGCGGCCCGGGGGTGGCCCTGCGCAGGAATCTTCGATCTCTTTCACAAGTTGTGACAGAATTGTCTTTTTACCACTTGTACCGAATAGAATCTGTACCGAATAGAGGGTCATCATTTAAAATTCAAGAGTGCCATGTGACGCAGATAACCATCGTAGAAAGTTGAAATTGGAAGTGGATTTCAGCTTGCGGATGCCACGATTATCCGAATCATTGTTTGTGCAAGGAACTATTCTGGAACGAATTTATCCCCTGGCCCTCTCCCCAACCGCGCTGGTTGGAGTCAAGATTGGATTTTGTTGACGACTGTGTAAATTTGATCGAAATAGCTGAAGTATTTACACATTATCATCATCAACAAAACGCTATATATATTGGTTTTCTTCGTTTCAACTTCTTTTCTCACGCTTTATGTGTGAGCAGATCAAATCGAATCTCATCTCTAGCTAGCCCTCATCTGTAAGAAAATATGCATCGGTTTGTTGGAACCCGAGTCTTAAGCCGACAAGCGAAATGCATGTTTACCGGAGATTGCAAAGGCCACGCATTCAGCAACAGGTACTCTGCAGTTTCTATTGAATTTTTGTAGCATATTTTACTTTTCAGTGTTGTTAATGCCCACACTTTTCATGAAATTTCTCAATACTTTGCAAACTTATTTCCATTTAAAGGCAAACTAATGGGAGTATATAATGGAAGGATGTATAGTAAAACGTTCATTTGTATTTTTTGTATTTAGAATATCTTGTGACACTCAAACCTAAGCCAATAAGCATTGAAGTCAAACTCCAACTAATTATGCAAATAGAGCGAGTCATAGCATCACAAGCCAACACAATCTGAGCCCAAGCTCCAAGTCAACATAACAAAAATCGATTAAAGGTTTTCCATCGCTTTAGGTTTTGTAATGTCGTCCAATCAATACCATATATCAATATCAAAATTCGAGGGCACAATATAAAAAAGGTTGAAACAAAGTGTTTCCACAACGCCCCTCTAGTTTGAAAACTAATGCACAACCTAAAGTGGCTGAGAAGGGATACACCTGATTTGTCAAGATAATCCATAGTGTATCATCACGTAAGTTTCAGCAGTGACATTCTCGTCCATTTCTCGATCTTTTTTTGTTTTTCTCATCTAATCTGGTTCGGTCAATAGGTTTATTGATCGCTTCGTTGTGGCAGGTCTCATTCCCGACGGGTTTGCGTTGGAATAACAAAGCGAATGTTATGTCATTGAATTGATTTCATAACAAAATATTTTATTGATTATTTGATTTTTCTATTTGTTTGCTTGCAGGTACTGAGATATTTTCCACGAGGCGCTAGGATTTAACGCGGCCTAGAAAATTCCATATGCTAATAAGAGCAACAAAGGTGGTTATAGTCTGGCGGGTCGATTTCGGGAATCGACCCGCCGCCGGTCAGGCGAGGCGGGGCAGCCCGGGGGTGGCATATGCCAACCAAAGTGATGGTTAAATCCTAGCACCTCGTGGAAAATATCTCGGCACCTGCAAGCAAACAAATAGAAAAACCGAATAATCAATGAAATATTTTGTTATGAAATCAATTCAATGACATAACATTCGCTTTGTTATTCCAACGCAAACCCGTTGAGAATGAGACTTGCCACAACGAAGCGATCAATAAACCTATCGATCGAACCAGATCAGATGAGAAAAACAAAAAAAGATCGAGAAATGGATGTGAATGTCACTGCTTTCTCATATATATATATATATATATATATATATATCCCATATTCATTCCATGCTGAAACTTACGTGATGATACACTATGGATTATCTTGACAAATCAGGTTTATCCCTTCTCAGCCACTTTAGGTTGTGCATTAGTTTTCAAACTAGAGGGGCGTTGTGGGGAAACACTTTGATTCAACTTTTTTTATATTGTGCCCTTGAATTTTGATATTGATATATGGTATTGATTGGACGCCATTGCAAAACCTAAAGCGATGGAAAACCTTTAATCGATTTGTGTTATGTTGACTTGGAGCTTGGGCTCAGATTGTGTTGGCTTGTGATGCTATGACTCGCTCTATTTGCATAATTAGTTGGAGTTTGACTTCAATGCTTATTGGCTTGGGTTTGAGTGTCACAAGATATTCTAAATACAAAGCTACAAATGAATGTTTTACTATACATCCTTCCATTATATATTCCCATTAGTTTGCCTTTAAACGGAAATAAGTTTGCAGAGTACTGAGAAATTTCATGAAAAGTGTGGGCATTAACAACACTGAAAAGTAAAATATGCTACAAAAATTCAACAGAAACTGCAGAGTACCTGTTGCTGAATGCGTGGCCTTTGAAATCTCCGGTAAACACGCGTTTCTCTTGTTGGCTTAATACTCGGGTTCCAACAAATTGATGCATATTTTCTTACAGATGAGGGTTAGCTAGAGATGAGATTCGATTCGATCTGCTCACACATAAATTGTGAGAAAAGAAGTTAAAACGAAGAAAACCAATATATATAGTGTTTTGTTGATGATGATAATGTGTAAATACTTCAGCTATTTCGATCAAATTTACAAATTCGTCAACAAAATCCAATCTTGACTCCAACCAGCACGGTTGGGGAGAGGGCCAGGGGATAAATTCGTTCCAGAACAGTTCCTTGCACAAACAATGATTCGGATAATCGTGGCATCCGCAAGCTGAAATCCACTTCCAATTTCAACAATCTGCGATGGTTATCCGCGTCACATGGCACTCTTGAATTTTCAATGATGGCCCTTTGTTCGGTATAGATTCTGTTCGGTAAAGGTGGTAAAAAGACAATTCTGTCACAATGCACGAAAGAGATCGAAGATTCCTGCGCAGGGCCACCCCGCCCCGCCGACGGGTTGATTCCCTGAATTGACCCGCCAGACTATAACCACCTTTGTTGCTCTTATTAGCATATGGAATTTTCTAGGCCGCGTTCTTGCTGGTTTTGTATCGGAAATTCTTCTCCAGAAGTATAAATTTCCTAGGCCACTGATGTTTACCATAATTTTTCTTATTGCTTGCATTGGACATATTTTCATAGCTTTCACACTTCTGGGTTCACTGTACATAGCGTCCATTATAAATGGACTGTGTTTGGGAGCTCAACGGCCTCTAAATAATGCAGTCATCTCAGATATATTTGGTATCAAGTATTATGCCACTCTTTATAATTTTGGAGCGGTTGCGAGCCCCTTGGGAGTTTATCTTCTATCTGTCAGAGGTGTGGAGCACATGTATGACCAACAGGCAAGAAAGAAGTGTACTTCTCTTGGGACTTGTTCCTCTCAGAGCGGGCTTACTTGCACTGGGCACAATTTTTTTCAGCTTTCATTTATCATTATGAAAACCGTAACGCTTTTTGGAGCCATGATTTCTTTTATTCTTGTCCTGAGAACGAGACAATTCTACAAAGGTGATATATATGCCAAGTTTAAAGAGCCAGCCAACACAACAACCCATGTTATAAAGAAAGTGGAACATGATAATCAAAGGAATGTGCTGGCTGCCGAGGTTGAAATTCAGACAGCAGGGAAGCAATAAAGCTAGTTAGGAATCTAAGACTTGTGAATGTTTTTTTAGAGTATCTCAAAGTAAAGGCAGTAGGTCATGGGTCATAGTAGGTATTAAAGTGTGGGTCATACTAGGTATTAAAGTGTTTATTTGTTCATCGTCTAGAATTGTTGGCACGACAACCTTGTTGCAAACATTAACACAAACAAATCAGGATGTTGGAACCAATGAATCACCAGCAAACTATTAGTAGATTTTTATTCTCATTGTTCTTCTTATTCACATAGTGAAAATTAATGTTTCTATACTCCATTTTCATCCTTAGCTTTCTGTACTCATACACTCCGTATTCTTCAGCATAATCACTAATATAATAGTTAGCTGAAAAATATTTATTGATCTTTATGGGTGCGATTTGGTTTTGCATTTTACAACCTAGATGATATATGACATTATATAATACATCACGGTTCTCTTTGGGATAAGAAATATAATTCATTTTATGATATTATGTGATATACTTGGTTTATTTATTTATTTTATAACAAATTATTCATTAATATAAATTGTATATTAATATTTCAATATTTCACTTTTTATGAATAAATTTTTATTTTCTACTACTTTATATTATATATGCTATTGTGATTTTTAATTATCATTATTCTTTTCTATAATAGATAGTACATTAATCTATCAATTTTTTTAGTATTTTTTATGTGATAACTCTACATTATTGAGGTTAGTTATAACCATATATAAAATCATTTTTGATTATAATTAATTAAGAAATATTTGTTAATAATGTCAAGAATTTAGATTTGAATTAAATTAAATATATAAGAATTATTATTATTTGATATATATATAAGAAATGTATAAAAATTTGAATAAGTCAAATATTTAATTATTAATTAGAATCTATGTATATTAAATAATTTATTGAGTCCAATAATAAAACTAACATACTAATATATTAAAAATGTGTTATAACATATAGGTAAAATAAGTATATTGGAAATCGAAATATCTTTGAAATATTATAATTTGTAAATATTTGTAACTATTTCTTTAGAATATTACATATTCCAAAATTTTGTAATTCTCTATGTACGTTTATTAATTTTCTAAATTCTAATACAAATAAGGAACATCATATTATATTCTAGAAAGTACAATGTTTATTAATCAATAAAGTTTAGTTGAATTGTTATTTTCCTGTTCACTAAGGTGAGGCATGTTTGTAGCTAGCTTCAATTAAATTATTTTCACAATTCATCTATTTTTAATATAGAAAGGATTAATAAAATTAATTAACATAACCATTTCCATATAACATTTATATTTATTTTAATGTGTCTCAAGTTCATTGTCCACCATTCAATTCTTTCTATATTTTAACCTAGTTGTGTTATTTCTTAACCAATTATTGTACTAATTCTATTTAAACCTATGTAGAAAAGCTTTCAAAATGTTTCATTCAATTGGGAATTTTTGTCTATCGAGAATTCAAGAAAATTTTGAAAAGGATCCCACATTTTATTCAGAAGTACGTTATAAAAGACAGTTTGGGCCATTATCAAATACTACAATGTCATGGATGAAAGATTTCTTTTCAAAGCATGGAGAGTGTATGCCAAATAGAAAGACAATACATATTCCAGATAATTTTTCAAGACAAGAAATCTACAACTTATACAGAGAATATGCAGAAGGTGCTGAGGGACATGGCCAGTTTATTACATATCAATATTTTGTGAAGATATGGAAAAAAGAATTCAATAATGTCTGTATTCTTAAGAAGACAAGGATGGGGATTTGCAGTACATGTGCTTCTCTTAAATAAAAAAGGGACAAATTTGAAGGCTGAGAAAGAGGTAAGCGTTCATAACTTTAACTTTTAAAATTGTATAGTCATCAGCTATGAAAACATATTTCTTAATGAATTTCTTTTATCTTGTGTAGATTTAATTGTCAAAGAACTTCAGGAGCATCGTGAACAACAAACAAATGAAAGGAATAAGTTGTACAAGCATCGAAAGAAGTGTTATGATAATCCGAATAAATATTTGGGTGATAATTGGATGGTATGGAACCAGAAGAAAACACTTTACCACATTTTGTCGCACACGCCAAAAATTTTACAAGAGGAAAATTTTATTCAATTTAACTGGTCGCGTTGTATGGTCTTCAATGGGAATAATGTTGCCAAGGGTTACTTCACAGCTCCAAATATTCATAATGATTGCAAATCTGACCATAACCATAATTCATGATGTGATTTCTCATTGGTCTGGTAATCTTCCTAAAGTTTTGTATCTACAATTGGAAAACACTTGCCATGAAAACAAAAATCAAGTTGTTTTTGGATATCTAAACATGCTTGTTGAATTGAGAATTTTGCAAAAGGTAAAGGTTGGTTTCCTTCTTGTTGGGCACACTCATGACCATATGTGCAGTCGTTTTTCAGTCACATTGAAGAGGAAGGAAGTTGGGAGCTTGCCATCACAAATTGAATGTATTAAGAAATCATACATGAGAGAGCCTACTTTTGATGTGTTGAAGAAACTGTTGACATGCGAAGGTTTATTCTCGGATCATATGGTGAGGGGAAATGCATTGAACAACTTAATGACATTAGCTTCCAACATCAATTTCATATCAAAAAAATTGATGGGAAAACACTAATATGGGGCAAGAAGTTTTCAACTACTACAGAATGGGCACCATCATCGGGTTTTCCATTTTTGAAGTTCATTCTAGATCATCCAATATTTGCATCAAAAATATTGTTATTACAATCAGTTGGTGAAGTTTAGAATGCACGCAGATAGAATAGAGATATAAATTATTCTGATTGCCTGGAAGAAATTAAAAAATGTATTAGATATACATGAGTACTTTGACATTGCTGATTCAGTTTGGTGGGAGTCATTTTTCAATAATCAAGGTGATATCATTTTAACAACAACAAATGAAGATATGCCTTTGAAAAATCTATTTATTTGGCCACAAAATGTGTCGAATGAACATGAGGAAGTAAACATTGTTGAACAACAACAAAGTCAAGGTATTATTAATTCTTCACAGGAAACGGAAATAGAGATGTATATTGGTTCTAGAAGATCTCATGCACAATGTGAAGCCATGGAAGACCTTTATAGGGGTTCAGTACAGGATATTAAGGAGGGTTGCATGATTGCTGTGCTAGCAGATGGAGATCCCAATGGCTATCCATTTTGGGTTGCTAAAGTTATAGAGGTCTTTACAGAAAACGAGGATGTTACAGGTGTTGAAGTACATTGGTATGCCACAAATACACACCCATTTAATGGTGTGTATAAGCCAAAGCTGGTACTTGACAAAAAAATGGCGAAAAAATAAAAAGAAAGGGTACAAATATAAATTGTCGCCACACAAACATATTACAATTGGAGGATGTTGACATACTTTTTTATGACTTTAATTTAACAAAGAGAGGAACTCTTCGCTTCTAGATGATAGATATTTCAAAAATTTTGTTACCAAAAGGAACAATGTTGACATGGGAGTCTGCTGAAACCAGTCGTAGATCTAGAAGAATTTTGAAACCTGAAATGTTGGGCATGCAGGTGGACTCAGATGGGGCAGTAGTTGATGAAAGAGAAGAATATGGAACATCTTCGTCAGCATCTAGTCACTCATCTGAAGAAGTGAATTCTGATGGTGTGCAAGAAAATATGAGTGATTTTGAATAATTGTTTAAGACAGTTTATATAACTGATATATGCATCGTATCTTCAAATAAAATAAATGTTTTCCATATGGTGTTAAATGAGAAGTTATGAGGCATTTTTATGTTGTTGGATTATATGTCTTAATTATGATAAATTTTATTGTTTAAAATATCTACAATGCAATATTAAACTAGATATATAATGTATGTTTTATTCATTATACAAATAATGACTTTCGAATTCATTTAGTGATGTAATTTGTTCATAATGTCATGGTTTTTTAATTTTATAGTTAAAAAAATTTCAATTTTTTTTATATGTAGCATGTTATGGTTGAAAACATGTTACATTTATACTTAGGAAAGAAAAATGATATTCTACCAAAAGAATTAATGTGTTTTTTCCTCATAAACAACTTTGTTTGAGACATAAAAATTTGGTTTTATTAGCATTTTTTTAAAGTTTTGAAAATTGACCCGAAAAAAAAAATAAAAAAAATAAAATATAAATAAATAAATATAAATAAATAAATAAATAAATAATAAAAATAAAAAATTCATTGTTCCAGTATCATCACTTTCATTTTGAAGCTATATTTTGCACGAAAATTTCATAGTAAATTTCGTAGTCACTGTGATTTTTAAAACATGTTCAAAATTGATGCCTAAAAAATAAAAACATCGTTCCAATATACACACTTTTCGTTTTTAGCACTGTTTTTTATGTTTTTTTGGGGTTTTTTGGCTAGAGTTGCTGTTTTGAGTTTATAGTTCCCGTTTCAAAGTTTAAGGTGTTTCCTGGACACATAGATGAAGCACACTCACCAGCGGAATATCTAATTGTATCGATTTGTCAAAGCAAGCCAACTCCTTCACCAAGGCAAGTGGCTCACCAAGGACCAAGTTTAGCAGAAGTTTCCTCATCTCATGGAGGTACTCAACGCAATGGGAACCATTGCTTCCTAAGGGGGGAGGAATGATCTAGGTGAATATTGGTGGTCACCTGCCAAGTCCACTTGGAACCCCACCACTTTTTCTTTCAGCATTTTTAGTTTCCTTAATCATAGCACAATTTACTATTTTTAGCAGCTTTTCAGGTCCTGAACTTCCGGAGCCGTTTTGAGGCCCTAAACAACATTCTTGTGACAACTGGGAGCAACGTGGGTCCATGGACTAATGTTTCTCTTCCCAAAGTTGTAGTTCTTGGATAGATCTTTTTAATGAGATATTGTGCACATCAAATAGAGATTGTATGCGAAAGTTATGACCCCCAGAAGTTGATATACCAATTTACCCAAATGGGGCCCACAGTTTGGTGTTTCATCTTCTAGGGTTAGCTTTTTGGATGTTTAAGGTTTTCCATTATTTCTCAATAATAAATAGGCCTTCAGACCTCAATGTAACATAGTTCATAGGCATGTAGCCACCACATCTCTTCTCAGAGATAAGCTATCATCGCCCTAGCTGGTTTATTTCCATTGTTGTTTGTAAGCATATTTCATTATTTTACATTAATGAAATGAAGTAGTATTTCCATTGCATCTCTGTGTTTATGGTTATCTCTGTGATTTGTTGCATGCATGTTTAAATCCGGATTAGTTTGTGAAGCGGCTAGGAATACCACCCATACCACACCCGTAACTGTACAGTGTCCGGTGGCTTCACCAAGGACGAGATCTCCAAGTCCACTAGCAGTGCCACCTTCCTTATAACATCAAGCCCTTCACATATGAGGTATTGTGTGATGTTACACTCCTTGGTGTTTGTGATGTATTATTAGGCTAACCATATTCATGGAAGTGACATGCAATGTATGAGTCAAGGCCTCATGTTATTATTATTTCTATGGGTAATATGTTATATAAGATATTGGAGGTAGCCACACCTACCGCCACATCTTTGATCTATATTAAGAAATGCAGTAAGATCATCTCCCAGACTAGGAAATTTATTTTCTTTCTAGTTTGCTCTCAAAGTAAGGGGAATATCATAGCGACATCCATGGCCCCCGATAAGGGTTCCTCCACGTAGCAGAAGCAGGTGGATACAGTCATGAAAGAAGACAAGAACATATTCTCCTCACCCACAAGGGTAATATTTCACTGTTAGGTCAAGAATTCCTTCTATCTAACTCGCAGATCACCTCTACCCAACGTGCTGATATATCATTACTCCATTCTAGAAAATGACAAGTACAAGCAGCGACATAATCAACACCAAGTGCCACACAAATTTCAAGTGGGCGACAAAGTCTGGTTACGTCTGCAGAAAGAAAGTCTTACAAGAGCCCATAAGAAGCTCAGACCACTCCAATATGGTCCTTACACCATTATAAAGGCTATGGAAAACAATTCTTTAGAGCAAACAATTCCCCAATTCCATGGCTTGCGCCAAGTGTTCAATGTGGACCACCTTAATCATGCTTCCCACCATCAGTGGACACATCAGAGATTGTAGAACAACTCACCAGGGACCAAGTTTAGTAGAAAGCTTTTGCATCCCATTGAGGACCATTGACCAACTCACTAGGGTCCATTCCTTCCTACAGGTGTAGGAATGATCGAGGAGGATATTGGTGGCCACCTGCTTGTTCCACTTGGACCCCCACAATTGTTTCTTCCAGATTTTTAATTTCCTTATTTGTAGCACAATTTACTATTTTTGGCAATTTTTCGAGTCTTGAACTTCTAGAGCCATTATGAGGCCCTAAACAATGGTTTTTGGAAAAACTAGGAGCATCATGTTTTGTGGACTAATGTTTCTCATCCAAAATTTGTAGTCGTCAGATAGATATTTCTAACTAGGTATTATGCGTGTGAAACAAAGACCATATGCCAAAGTTTTAACCATGGGAATTTGATGTATCAATTTACACAAGTAGGGCCCATAGTTTGGCACTTCATCTCCTAGGTGTTGGGATGTGTTATATTCTTTCCATGACTAGCCCACGTATTTAACCGGGGTTAGAGGGGGGAAGGTCACAGGGGGTTTGAGGGGCACTCGTAACCCCAGTTTATGGGGTCCAGGCAGCGCCTAAGAAAATTTTGGTTTTGGACCCTATGTTAGGGTGGGCAGACCCACCTATGGTTTTGTGCATGATTTCTTGCACATGTTTTTGGACATGATGGTTTTCACTCCATGGTATTAGATGCTTCGGCATGCATAAATATGTATTGTAACATTGAAAAGAAAATAACGAAAAATCTAAGCTGGTAGTCCTGGTTTTGAGATCGAGGGGAAAATCTATGTGTATATGTGTTTCATGTGTTATGCTCTCGTATTGTTTATTTTCTATTTTTAGAATTTGTGTGCAGGTAATTTATGTACAGGGTTAAAACCTACATTTGGTATCAGAGTTGTTTTGGCTTCAAGGGGACGCCTTTGTTGCTGAGGGGTTTTGCTCGGGCCTTTGGTAGACCCTATTCAGTGGGAGATTTGTGATATCAATTTTTTTGGTGAAAGAATATGGCGAGCAGTGGAAAGATAAAGATCAAGAATTTCAATGGTCAATGTTTTGAGTTGTGGAAATTCAATATGGAGAATCTGTTGGTGGATAAGGATCAGTGGATCGTGGTAGATCCGGGTACTAAACCAACGGTAGTGTCGGATGAAGAATGGAAGAAGATGGATCAGAAGGCAAAGAGCACAATATGATTGTGTCTTAGATTCAGTATTGCTGAATGTATCAGGGGAAGCTATGGTGAAGGCTTTGTGGGAGAAGTTAGGGACTTTGTACCAATATAAGTTTTCGGTGAATAAACTGTTCCTGTAGAAAAAGTTGTATAATGCGAGGATGAAAGATGGCGACTCGGTGAAAGATCATCTGAATGCATTTAATACTGTGGTAAGTCAATTAGCATCTGTTGATATTAAAATGTCAGATGAAGATAAGTGCATCAGTTTGTTGTGTTCTCTACTAGATTCGTGGGATAGTTTGGTTATTGCAATAGGTAGCAATGCAACTACCTTGCAGTTTGACGAAATAGTCTCATCCTTGCTGATGGAGAAGATGAGATGGAAAAATATGGAGAGCCAAAATGGTGATGCCTTATCTATACAAGGAAGGTCCCAGAATAGAAACAAAAATAAGTCATCGAGTGGGAGATCTAAATCTAGAGGGAGATCTAAATCTCTAGGAAAACCTATAGAGGTGGTGTGCTGGAAATGTAGAAAGGAAGGGCACTACAAAAGGGACTATAAATCTAAGGCTCCTGATAAAAGAAAGGGATCTAATGATGCTCCTTTTGTAGAGGTGAAAACCACCTCAGATGAAGGTGGGGATGTGTACTTGGCTTCTTCAAGTACACATGTAGATCATGAGGCATGGTTGATTGACTCAATTGTATCCTTTCAGTTCACTCCCCATAGATAGTGGTTCTGTGAGTATGATAAATACAATGGTGGTGATGTCTTCTTAGGGGATGATATGAACGCTAGAATCATTGGTCGCGGAAAAGTGAAGTTGAAATTACAAGGTGGAAGGGTTAGAACACTTCTGAGTGTTTTGCATATTCGTGCATTAGCTAGAAATCCGATTTCTGTAAGCAAGTTGGATGATGCAGGTGTAAAAACAGTGTTTGAGAAGGATCCTTGCAAGATGGTTCGGGGAGCACTAGTATTGATGCGGGGAGTTCCAATTGCAACTCTTTACAAGATACAAGGTAGCATTATTTTTTATGGGTGCAACAATTGTGGTTTCTAAAAGTGGAGTAGAAAATCTAGTGGTCTTCGGAGAGAAGACCATGTTATGGCATCAAAGTCTTGGACATATTGGAGAGAAAGGCCTTCGAATACTTCATGGTAAAGGGATGGTA